>JAHWFO010061346.1:574110-616335 GCA_023313115.1 Rhysida immarginata
AATTGTTTCGATTGTTATGACAGTATTATTGTTAAACTCAGGATGAGCAGAAGAATGTTAATTGTTGCAATATTTTTATTTGTATAAAAAACTTTGGACAGCAAAGAGATTTTTTCTTCTTTAAAATGTAATATCCTTTCATTGAAAACATGGCTTTTACATTTGAAAAGTAAAATCATGTATCTGAAAAGTAAATAATAATAATTATCAACTGGAGATGCGTCTCCAAGCATAGGTAATGATTTTTCAATTGATCTGAATATAAAATTATATGATGACTTCTCTGAGTTTTGAAATGTCAGAGAAGTATCTAAGTATCTTAAACCATTACTTCGAATTTTTATTATTCAACACAGTTTTCAACAGTGGCTTAAAGAATAAAGGCAAATAGCGATTAGATAAATTAGAGATAAATACCATACCGTTTACCCCTTTTTGGATAGGTTTGCCCAATATTTTGTGAAGTGACCAAACCTAATAACTTTAATATTACCATAATAACACTTTAGTTCTGAACTTTGTCAATAGATGGTACTGCCTTAACTTTAAAACCACAATATAAGAAATAAACTGCGTTTAAAACGCGCTTTAGGTCGTGTCTGCCGAACTTCATCTTAGCGTTATTGTTTGACGCGCCGGACACGTCTGATCTAGCCCTAAGGGGTTACCTGTCGTATATTGATGTTTCTCTTCTGTGTTTTACGGGTTTAGATTTGTTTAATTTGCGATGCAATTGTTTGGTTTCGTATTGATATTAATACGTTTTGGCTATTCTCGCGGACTTCGATTTGCTTTGCAATTCGGATTTTATTTTTGCTTTGTGAATAGCTACTGACGTTTGGTTTTATTCAAATTTTGTACGATTGGAGATAAATAGCATTAGAAGCGCCCGGGGGCACTTCTTGGTTCACTTTCCGTCCTTCATGCACGGGGATGATTGTGTTTGTTGTGTGCCCGAATGGCCCGTGGATCATGTTCATGACAACTGTGTCGTGTAGTTTTTTGTCACTGTTGACATCAGGAATTTCTGCAGTAATAATATCGTCAATTTGGTTGGGAAGCAATTTTTCTTTTAGCCACAGTAAAAGATGTATGTAAAAGCCGCTGAATCTCGCCAATATTTGACATTTCGTGAGCAGATCTACCAACTTCCGAACTTTATTTTCCAAAACTCATGCATAGGATAGCAGGATAGAGTAAGCATAAAATTATGATGCAATGACAAAACATTCGTTTTATGCTATTGAACATAAAATGAGTATAGCAGACGATAAGGATAGGGAAGTGTCTATCGAGGAGGCAAAGGAGAAACACGTGTCTCCCTTGAGCCCTCTAACAAATGTCAAGACGACTGACAAAGGTTTGTGTATTTGTTTGTGTGTTTGGAAAGAAAAGAGAAAGAGAAAGAACGAGTATTGGTCAAGAAACTCTGCAGCTAAAAGACAAATGGGCATCGGGAACATCTGAACAACGGGAGCTTCGTCTAGAGCAGGAGGGTATAAGAACTTCTACGTCAGAGGCAAGGGAAACTTCGAAGGAACGATGAGATCTAAAGTATCCAGTGATATTTCCCAGTGGTGAAAATGGACATTTTAATCTGAGGCAGGTCAATCCAACAAGAGGATAAGAAAAGTCCCGGGCGACGCCGGGTTTTCAGCTAGTCATCATATATATAAAATCAGCGACGATGGACTATGCCACAACAAAGAAAAGATCTAACAATGTGTGTCAAAAATCTAACAATGGACCATTTCCCGATTATACAATGGACTTTTCCGACCATCCACTCCCCCCCTCCTACCTATTTATTAACACAGATTAAACGTCTTCTGATCCAGTATTACCGTAATTATTCTACTATAATGCAGAAAATTTTGGTCTGAAAAAGCATCTAAATTTATGGGACCATATCATACAACAGGATAATGGCAGCCCTGCCATGACTAACGGTAGACCAGGGGGGAGGGGGGTCAAACGAACTTCAGGCTGATGAACTTCTAACGAATTTAAAGTATAAGGCATGTTCAAATGAAAGTGATTCGGGCTGTAGTACGCGAGCACATGAGTGCGCAGACACGAGGCAAACTGGTGATTGTTGACGTATCATCTGCTTGTTCATGAATATACATGTAAATAAACACAGATAAGTAAAAGAAGCTTCTTAATCATATGATACAGCTACAACGCATTTCAAGCATTATTTTTTACATGGTGATTCCAAACATTATTTTTTTGGTTCACTTCATTGCTAATCCCTTATTTGGCTTCGGGACAAAATCTTCGCTGAAATATATGGCAATTAACATGCTCTTTACACCTCTGAAGTTTCAGGATAATTCGTCACGTTTTTTTCTAAAAATTCGACAAAACGTCTAAAATCGAAAGTGTCAATAGACAGTGAAAATATTTGACTACCCAAAAAATTGACAAACTACAAATCACTGACATCATATGTCACAAATTTTAATTTTGCAATTTCTTTGGGTTATTAAAATTAAGTTATTCTTGTTAAGTCTTGATGTATTGCACCTTTCGGTTATATTCTCAACACCATTAACCACATTATGACAAAAGTTTACCTCTCGGCTATCCAGGGCTGTACCCAGAATTTTTTTCCGGGGGGGGGGGGGGCAGGGGGGGGCCCGCCCGAACCCGCCTGTGGGGGGTCTCCATGTAACAGATTTAATTGACATGCTGGCCAATTTCGTGGGGGCTGCAGCCCCCTTAGCTTCCCACTGGGTATGGCCCTGCGGCTATCCAATGACAACAGGCCTTCAATGTTTGAATCCTTTGGCACCCAGATCAATGAAAGCTATAGCCATCTCTCATTAACGCTTGAAATTCTAATTGATAGCAACCAAATGCTAGTGTGGAAAGTGGAAAGATGATTCAGTTGAACACAAACAGGGAATTATGCTTGAGCAGTAGTTGTCACATTAATTACTTCTCGGTTAGCCTTCTCGCTGACAAACCTAACTTAAGCAACTTGTTGCTTTTGATCATTTCTCATGGGAAATACTAGTGTAGAATGAGGGTTTTCTGTCAACAAAGAATGGTTAATGGAAAATCAAAAGGAGGATCTTGGATATCTCAACGTGTTATATATGATCATTTAATATTTAATAAATAGCGAAAAATAGTAAAGAAAATTCCACGGCCTGGATTCGAACCAGGGACCTCTGGGTATACGTCCCAACGCTCTAACTACTAAGCTACCGCAGACATGGAAGCTGAAGCTATCAAACATGCCCTATGAGCATAGGTTAAAGCTCGGCTCCTTGTTCGCAAGCCAGGACTATCTTTACTGTTAAATGGCGAATATTATTCAAAGAAAAATGGTCATTGGAGGATATTTTCACGCCATTACCTCCGCGTTAGCTTAGTGGTTAGTGGTTAGAGCGTTGGGGCGTATACCCAGAGGTCCCTGGCTCGAATCCAGGTTGTGGAATTTTCTTTAGTATTTTTCGCTATTTATTAATTAATATCGGAGGTAATGGCGTGAAAAAATCCTCTAATGACCATTTTTCAAATTATTCCTTTAATATTTATTTAAAGGGATTAAAAAGTACGAGGGTTGTTCAAGAATTTTTGCCTCCTGGTCCGTAACTTTATTTGTTAACCGATTTTCAAAATTCTTTTTGTATCTGATACATACATTTGTCCTGTATGTAATGCAATATTCACTTTTCGACATAGTCTCCCCATCCCTTTCCACGCATTGCACCAACGCGTGATTAGTCAGGTGAACCTGTCGGAGAGGAATTCCGGGGTTGTTATCGACACGAAGATTGAATGGCATCTTTCACCTCGTCGTCAGAACGCAACTCATGTCCGTGAAGGTGCTCTTTCTTCTTTGGGAAGTGGCAAAGTGTAAAGTCTTTCATTTTTGAACTGCAGGTTTTTATCTTTGATCTATAGGCGCTGCAATGCCGCTGCTGTGTGGCGATCAAGTTGCGGGAGGGTGTTATCATGCTGCAGAAGAGGGCCCAGAGGGTGTTATCATGCTGTCATTCAACCCTGATGTCGACAACAACCTCGGAATTCCTTTCTGACGGGTTCCCCTGACTAGTCACGCATTGGTGCAATGCGTGGAAAGGGATGGAGACTATGTCGAAAAGTGAATACTTCATTACATTAAGGACAAATGTAAGAATCAGATACAAAAAGAATTTTAAAAATCGGTTAACAAATAAAAAAGTTACGGACCAAGAGGCAAAAATTCTTGAACAACCCTCGTAATTACTGTATTTTTTCGAACGTTGGCCGCATTCACTTTAGACCACAGCCGCAAATTTGATGGTGGAATGAAAAATAACTGTTTAAGGGCTGCAATTCACTTTACACCACAAACTTCTTGGGTCTAAAGAAGGATCGAAATACATCGTTTTAGCTTACCGTAGTATCTTAAATATTTAATTTAGACAGTAATTTTATTATTTACATAACCATCTAAATTATTTTTATATATTTAATGAAATTTCTATAAATTCATTAATGAGATGTGTAAATAATTAAAGTAATCTCATTTTAATGAACGAATGTAACTCTTTATTTCTTCGGTGGCTGCCATGGCTCTATCAACGAAATGCTGACCAATAGCGCGATAGATCATTCTATGACATCACAACACCTTGGAGTAGAGTGGGTCGAAGGGATCGCCGACATTAGATTTAACACGTTAACTTCTTAATAATTATGAATGAAAATATATGTGAACGGTTAATATTGTTCTGAAGGCTTAGAATATTAATTTCATTCTTAGAAAACGATTTCATAAAGGCTGGTTAATTTAAAGCCATGAACACAAATCCACTGTGTATTTTTAATCGGATAATTTTTGCCGATCTGCGGTCGATTTCCCTTTTCAAAAAGTATAAAGTGTAACAGAAGATTCCTATAAAAGATAGGAAGCAAATATAAAATATGTATTGGCTATTGACCAAAAATAATTACGCTTACGACGTTATTGACACTACTTCTCATTTCACTTGTGGAGGGGGGAGGGGTTATTAATATAAAAAAAAATAACAATAATTCGACTCTATTTTACTATAAAATTTTGTATAAATAAGTACAATTGTCTCGTACGATAAATAGAGTTGAATTTCTTTCTTCTATTAATAAAGATCATCCCCTATTTTTTTTTCGATCGATCTTTTCTTTTTTCTTTTTTTTTTTTTTATAGCGGAATAGTTTTTGACCGATAGCCAATACAATGTATCCATATTATATTGTACCTAATTTCTCTTATATTTTTCTCCTAACCTAACCTTCCTATATTTTTATACAAAAATTCTGTCACACTTTATACATTTCGAAAAGGTAAATTGATCGCTGATCGGTAAAAAATTATCCGACAAAAACATGGTGAATTTGAGTTCATGGCTTTAAATTATGCAGGCTTTGTTCAGTCGTTTTCTAACAATGAAATTAATATTCTAACCCTTCAGAACAATAATTAACCACTAACATATTTTCATTCATAAATTATTATCGCTTTATTATGTTCTTCACGTGTTAAAGTTATTGTCGGCGATTCCTTCAAGCCCACTCTACTCCAAGGTGTTGAGATATCATAGAATGATCTATCACTCTATTGGTGGGTAGTTCGTTGATAGAGCTATGGCCGCTGCCGAAGTTACACTGAATTAAAAATGAGATTACTATAGTTCATTAATAAATTTATAAAATTTTCATTTAGTATCTAAAAATAATTTAGATATTTATATAAAACGAAGTAGTTTAATCACTGCTATGTAATATACTATGGGACGCTAAAACGAAGTAGTTTAATCATTTTTTTTGCTGTATCCAAAATTACCGATAATGATTTTTTAATTAAAATATTTTTTTTCAGGCCACACTCACGTTTGGCCACACTCCTAAAATTTTCGATTTTTTTGAATTTAGAGCCTATATTCGAAAAAATGCGTACATGTACTGTTAAGCATATGACACATTGCAGTGTTCTTCCCAGAAAATTTTATCAGCTGGGGGGAAAGATAAAATAGCCGGCGGACAAAAATTAAAAACAAGTGAAATACTATGCAGTGGTGTGCAGTTTTTCGTGTATTCAGCCGGGCTTGCACCAAAATCAGCTGGGCGGTGCGCCCGTTCAAAAGGGACTGGGGAGAACCCTGCATTGTCAGAATTGCTCATTTTTTGTACAAAGAAACTTTTGAAAAAGAGATGCAAAAGGATTCTCAAAGGAAAAGGGATTGCAAAGGAAGAAACCCATTGAAGCAATGGCAAAACAGAACTGAAAAAACTGAGGAAACGGAGAGCGAAGTTGCACTCGTCGATGAATGGCCATCCCCAAGAGGGAAGAGGGCTGGGCTGAGGATCCCCCCAAAAGTTACACGGGGGATCCCCTCCCCCACAGGCAGGATTGGGCCAGCTTCTCTCAACTCCCCCCGAAAAAAACCTCTGCAATAAGTTTGGTCGAAATATTAATTTTTTTATATGTTTATTTATTGTAATGCAATACGTCCATCCAGGGCCCGTTACAGGCGTGGGAACAAGAAAAAGTCTGCCAGTGCCAAGTCTGGTGAATAAGGTGGATGAGCTATGGATACGACCGCCTTTGTTGGCCAGAAACTGTTGCACGATTACGGCAGTGTTCCTCTTTGATCCATTATCCACAGTTACGTGCGCACGCTACACCTTCAACTGAAAAAAGAGCATCTGCTAAACCATTGCACGCACAAACGTGACCTGTCTGAACTTGCTTAAACAATGACTGGGCTTGTATTCACATGCATTGTTACTCTCGTAAAGCTCGCACAGATTAAGGTGTGACGTCATTCACCGAACTTAATTGTCAAAGGTTGTAATTTTATTATAGAATATCACTTTTTGATATAAATATAACACGATTTCTGTCTTACAAGGAACAGAAACTAAGTCTTAGCCACATTTATTTCCGTCCTGGTCTCTTCACAATTGGCTGCAAACCGATCTAGTGTATGCTGAATGTTAGTGCAAGAAGACCTCTGTACGAAAGCTCCAAGATGTGCTTCCAGATAAATAGCATTAAGTCAAGACCGTTCACCGTGAGTGTTGGACTCTGCCAAGGGTGTGTACTGTCGCCCCTCTTGTTCATTATCTTTATGGACTGGATAGATAAGGGCAGCCAAGGCAATGAGCATATGGGTGTGGGTGACTGGTGAAACGTTGCTCTTTGCTGATGACTTTGTCTTTCTTGGACATGATAGCAACAAGTAATTGCTCATGCACTACATACTCTCCTGAGGAACTGTCTCATATGCTTTTTCGAGGTCCACAAAGCAAGCATAGACATCTTTTGCATTCTCCTAGGAATTCTTAAAGATTTTACTTAGAGTAAAGATGTGATCCGTTGTGCTTCAACCGGGTTGGGAATCACACGGCTCTCTTGGCAGTTTGAATTCGACTATTCCCCAACCTCTCTTCTGCGTAAACTTTCCCATGAAAGCTCAGAGAGAGATGCCTCAATATTTGTTGCAATCCCTCCAGTCTCCCTTTTTGAAGATGGGGACCACAATTCCTGTCTGCCATTGCTTAGGGGCCTGGCCAGATATCCAAGCAATCAGGCACACTTGAGTCAGCCACAGAATAGAACCTTGATTAACGCCTCTAACATCTCAGACCATATTTCATCATCATCTGCATGCAGCTTTGCCAGTTTTCAGGGACATAATTGCCCATCTGACTTCAGCTTTGGTGATACTACCATGAATATTTTCTGCTCCAAGGTGCACCTTATATGCCTCAGTTGTTGCGTTACCAGATTAAGAAGAGATACGAAGTACTTCTTCCACCTACGCAATACACTCTCCTCCATTTTCAGAAGCCTCCCATCTGAACTCTGAATAGTTTATGATGAAAAAGACTTAATTCCACGAACGCAGTGTACAGAGTGCCGAAATATCTTTTTGTCGAACCATAGTCTGCCTCCAATTTCACCCCGAACCTCTCCCAGATCTTGAATTTAGCTGATGATACTATCCTTGCTGCTGCCTTCCGTGCATCAGTGTACCACACTTGACTAGAAGGTGACTTATTTGCAAGCCAGTCAAGTAGGCTTCCTTCTTTACCTTGACAGCTTCTTGGATTTAACTGTTCTACCATGCAGTCCTTTTCTCACTTCCTTAACCGCTTACGACCATAGCATAGCGCAACCAAAGTTATCGCAGCTGTTTTAAATCAGTTCCACTCTGTTTCAACAGTGCTACGATTTGTTTGCAACAGTTCTTTGAACCTTGAAGATATGTTATCTGCAAAGGTCTTCCTCCAGTGCCTGCCATTTGATGCACCGACTATGCCTGGACCTAGCACTTTGCTTTGTTGGCATGGAATCAGAGAACCTGCAAAGTGCAGAAAACAAGGTGGTGATCTGTATCTAGCTCTGCCCCTCTCCTCAGACGAGTATCCAACACTGATTGCAATAAGTGGTGCGTTCAAGTTCTAAGGTCTCCAAATTTTTTTCTGACAAAATAATTAACCCAGAAAGTT
This sequence comes from Rhysida immarginata, assembly GCA_023313115.1. Classification (NCBI taxonomy): domain Eukaryota; kingdom Metazoa; phylum Arthropoda; class Chilopoda; order Scolopendromorpha; family Scolopendridae; genus Rhysida; species Rhysida immarginata. The sequence goes on from JAHWFO010061346.1 coordinate 582,604, forward strand.
GTAACTACTGTTACTTCTCGACGTAATCTCCGTAAAGTCGAACACGTTTTTCACAACGGCGGCGCCATGATTTCATGGCTGGTGAGAACTCTTCTTTAGGGGTATGTTTTGCCCACTGGTAAATCGCTGAAGAAACGGAAGCTCGGTGGGAAACGAGTGGCCACGGAGAGTATCCTTCATGATTTGAAAAAGCCAGAAATCGCTAGGAGCGAGGTCTGGTGAGTGTGGAGCATGGGAAACCACCTCAAAGTTGTTATTTTGAAGAAACTGCTGAGTTAGGAGAGCCCGATGAGCAGGAGCATTGTCTTGATGAAAAAACGCCCGTCCAGTCTTGTTTGGTCGTTTCTCATGCAATGCTGGAAGAAATTTTGTTCTCAAAACATTTTCCTATGAATTAGCTGTAACATTTGTACCCTTTGGGACACAATGCGTGAGGCTTATGCCTTCGCTGTCCCAAAACGTGGCCACCATAACTTTCTCAGCAGAGGCTGTGACTCGAAATTTTTTCAGTGGCGGTGAATCAGTGTGTTTCCATTGTGAAGATTGGCGTTTCGTTTCGGGGTTAAAAAATGGAATCCACGTCTCATCCATCGTCACAACTGATGAAAATTCATTGCTGCATCATGTGTCAACATTGCTGAGAAATTGCCACTTGCGCAGACTTGTGTTCGTCGGTCAGCATTCATGGGACCCACCTTGAAGAAACTTACCGCATTTTCAGCTCATCATGCAAAATGGACTCTACAGACCCCACGGAAATGCCAAGTTTAAGGCAATATCACGCACACCTAAGCGACAGTCTTCCATAACAACTTGTACCACACAATCAATCATGGCTTCCGTCCGGCTGGTTCGTGGTCGAGGCTGCTTCGGTTCATGATTCTCGACCTTCTTTAAACCTTCGCACCCATGAACGCACATTTTTAACATTCATAACGCCTTCATCCCGTATCTCACTCAGTTGGCAATGAATTTCGATGGGTGTTTCACCCCGCTAGTGCAGAAAACGAATTATTACACGTTGATCTTGTAAACTAAACTTCGCCATTTTACGTATATGAAACGTCGTTCGCGGCAACGCACACTGTGTTCAAGCCGTTCACGGTATAGTGTTGCCATCTATGTTATTAAAGACGAAATATTTCCCGCAAAATTTTAAAAGCATCCGGATCTTTCTACTTACTCTCACTGCAGAGAAAAAATATTTGGAGACCTTATAACTTAAACGCACCTCGTAAGTCTGCCGAGACTATTCCAAAATCAATTATTGACTGTTGGTCAATTGCATCCCTGTACCATGTTTACCGAGGGATTCCCTGTGCTGGAAGAAGGTGGTTGTGATGGAATGCCCGTTGTTAAAACAGAGATCCAATCAGCACCTCAAATTTGCATTTAAATCAGGGTCTCCATTCCTCCCAATTATGCTTTTCCACGTTTGTTCATCAGTCCCTACATGTGCATTGCCCACTATGATGACAGAATGCACATTCCCTCTCCTGCCGAGATTGGACACTTCGTGAATGCATTCGGAACATAAGCAATGAACAGAGAGTGAGCCTGTTTCTTTATCTAAAGCATCAGGAGCCACAGTCTGCAACATAATCTGCCAGGCGGGGGGCTTATGAATATCCCTACTCCCACCTGGGCAGTTATTCTAGGGTCTACTTGAATAGAAAAGCTTTTACCTTCCTAAGTCTACAGTTCCAGAACCTGGATGTTTTATAAATGTAATATTTATGATATCCAGTTGATAGCATATGGCTTCCTCCACTAACTCAGATTCCTACTCTGTCATGGAGAATATATTCTATGTGCTAATTGACAGCATCCGATCTTATTTTTGCTTTATCTGCTTCTCCTCCAGAGCAATGGTATGCGCACTCTTTCCTAGGTGCATAGCGAGTGCACTTTTGGGGCTTCTCAGAGGCATTGCTGGAGACTGGAAACTGTCAGCTATATTTCAAACGGGTACATCCTAGGTCACACACAATGCATTATGAATTTTCTCACCCATCAACATAATGCGATATGTTTGGATGCTCCTAGGCTTAAAAAATGCTTAAATCTACAGCAGAATGAGGAATGCGTCAAAAATTACGCTTTTTACTGCAGAAATTCTGTGGAAGAAGTTCAACTTGGCCTAACTTTTCCGTATACGCATTACGCATACGCTTTCTTTCAACCAATAGAAGATCGTAATTCGGCGATGTCATAAAATGCACTTTTCGTTTTCGGCGAATTAAAATGAATGTTGACTGTGAGCCTCACATATTGATAAAGCTTTTTATTCAAGAACTCAATAAATACCCCCAAATATTTAATAAAAAGCATTCTCAATTTAAGGATACCGCCTTGAAAAACATGATATCGACAAGTTCGAATAAAATCATCCACGCTATAAACAGGAGAAGAGAGCACGAACAACTGAAGTGGAGCAAGGAGTGTCGATGCAAAGTGATTGTGACGTCACTGTAGACCTACATCACTCTATAGAAAATATACGCAATCCATCATTTTTGGTCATTATTTGTAAAGCGATGTATAGCGAAGTTTATAAATATCTGAAGAGTATTGAATGGTCTTTTGAGGACTTTTACATGCCAAACCGCAGATGTTTTTTCTTTTCTATTTTCATCAACAAATATTTGAGTAGTGCTAAGTATAAAAAGGATAAGTATTCATCCGATTGTAGAGTTCAACGCCGGCTGCATTTGCCGGTGCTGGTGGTCGGACCGGCAAATCTGCTGGGCCGGGCTACGTGTGAAAGCTCTCATTTGATAACGTTGCATCAGGTACGGGAGCCAGTTCACAGGCTCCGGTTTTGCCAGTGCATGTGAAAACGGCCTTAAGCAAAAAATCACTTCGACATCAGTCCCTTCGGGAGAAATCACTTGGCGACAGGCCAAAATGATTTTTATTAATTTATTACGTATTTATTATCTTTTTATTCATTTCAAAAAATATTACTTTGATATCCTGGATCAGCTGCGGTGCCCCTGGGAAGTGCACTCGGAGCAGTTAGGGCTCCCTGGCACACGGGTTGAGAAACGCTGGTTTAACACCCTTTATAAACATGAAAGTAAAACTTCATATGACCATCATGTGCTGCGTGGTTGAACATAAATTGCAGAGCATAGGTATACTCTCTATATAGTGGCTTAGATAGACCCGACGAGCAAATAACACAGGAGCGTTATTTGACATAATGTGTTCTGCTGCCGTGTAAAATATAGAATTTAATAAATAATATGAAAAATCCAGTCAATTTCCAAAAGATAAGCGTTGTAAACTTTGGGTGTCCAAATGTAAACGAAAGAAAAAGTTCAATCTGAATTCATGCTAAGTTTGCACTGAACACTTTGGAGCAGACAACTTCGAGCGAAATCTTCACTATGAGTTTGAGATTGTTAGGTCTACCTTCTCGAAAAATTTGAAAGAAGACTGATATATCTAAACGGAATTTCAATTATATCGCCACTTAAATTTTTAATACCAAGCACTACCATGGACATAGCCAAGCATGCACCAGGACATGTATTTATGCTTGAGTGAGCACTCAACCCTTCCTAATGTTTAGAAAATTAAGAACATTCATCCGTATTAGGTAATTGAATTGTATGCTTGAAAGTGTGAATATTGAAAAAAATATATAAAAGATACAATAGTAGGACATATATAAATATTCTAAAAAAAATGAAAAAAATAGTGACACGACTGTCAGTAAAGTGTTGATCCAAAAACATAAATTTGTGAAATGTCATGTTGTGGTGATAAATTTTAAAAACCTCATTAATGTAATAAATAAATTACACAGATATCTTTTAAATTATTGCATTATAATAAAAGTGAACTTTCCAGTTCATGAATTAAATGAAAGGTTTTCAGTTGATGAATATAATATAAAGAACATATTAATATATCAGATTAAAAATATATATAATGTATATAATATGTAATATCATGTAATAATGTATAATTAATTTTGTCATAAATTTCAAATAAATAAAAAATGTTAATTGTTGCTGTGTTCCTAAGCTTATCCTTTGGTTGCATGAACTTATCATTATGTGGAGCTTTACGCAAGTAATAACAGATGTACCGAGGCAGAAAATAATTTTTGCTGAAAGCATAAATTCTTGAAATTCAGTTTTCAGCTTTCTGCCTAGTTTTTTTTTTTCACAAGTGGGACCCTAGCCTTAGTCTCATTTCTCAACCATGACCTTTCTGGTAAGGGTAACCCTAAAATAGCAATGCTACAACCAGCGTACCTCACAGAAACCCTGAAGCATCCAAACCCTGACCCACGGTAAGGGGCCATCCACTTGGGGATATATCATTATTACATTATCATTTTCTTGTTTTTTAATATTTTTTATATTATGATGTATGATTAAATAACAAATCATTCATAGATTTTTCAAATGTATGCCAAATTTTATGGACAGGAAATGTATGAGAATTTTGCGCAAGAAAGTTGCTTGGCACTTGTAAAATTGAACTATTCTATAATACTTATTAAAAAATTTAATATATATAAATATGCCATATGCCAAAAAGTATTCCTACTTTTGACTGATATCTCCTGATATTTTTCTGTTTTTCATATATAGAGATATTCGTGATCGTTCGGTACTACGGATTTATGAACAAGATGTTAACGGAGGCGGTACAGTGAGCAACTGGGATCAAGATCTGAGTTATTTTTCCGAGCCGGAATTTGATTCAGATTATCAGCATCAGCATATTCATCGAGCAAAGGTAATCAATTCATTATTAACCTTAAATTCACAATTCTAGTGATGTATAAATGTAGACGTTTTATCACATTTGCTGTATTTGCAAATATTGATCCCATGATATTTGTCATTTTTTTGTTAAACTTGATTTTGCATTCCTCATTAGATAACAATAAGGGGGCAATGTTTTTATCCAAATGATAAAAATTGCACTTTAATGATACTTCGTTATTATTTTTATTTATTTTTTGAATAATTAAAGCAAAGTCTAACCTAATTTAACTGAAGATGGTGTAATTACCCAAACGCGTTTTAACGCATTATAGAAGAATTTTGTTGCTATTAGAACCGAAGCCTCTACATTTATAGAAATACGCAACATGGACCAATTCAATATTTATGGATTTAAAGCAAAGTCCTCTTTGCTTGTTTTGAATATTCTCATTTTTCTGTTTTGAAGAATTTTCTTAGTACTGTATGTGATTATTTGATGTTAATCCTTTTTTCATTTAAAAATGTAAATAGAAGAATATCAAATTTGAGGAGCTAATTTAACTGAGCTTTCAAAGTAAAACTCTTTTGATTTTTTCGTAGTTGATTTTTTCTTTTTTTTTTCGTAGATGTAATTTTCTTAATAAATATTTATTTACCATATTTAACAAGTAATCTTATAGATATGTTGAAGACAGATTTTGCGCCAGAAATTATGAAATTTGCTATAACTCGTGGATAATAGAGTAAAATTTAGGATGCTTATGAAATTTGATTTGAGATTGCTTGAAGATTTTATTTAGGGCCAGATGTTTTCTATTCTTATTCTTAATAATTGGGTCAGTTTATTGTTGGAGATTGACAACGATTCCTTTGGCACTTATTCCATCGAGGGAATTTTGCGCCATACCCATTGATTTTCCAGGAGAGGGCACATAAGGGAAGGCCAGACACCAGATAATCCACAACGCCACTAAACACCTTTTCCAGAAGCACAGGTGTAAGTTACCTCTGACAATGTGCCTTTAAGGAAGAGTGAGTTGCCTGCAGTCTCAGCAGTTTGGGTCTACAGGAAGCAAGTTAAATTTTCTACAAGTTCCTGGTGGATAGCCTCAAGTGGAGAGTTACTAGTCAACATGGTATGTCTGACGTGTGCCACAGCAATGCACTCAAATAAAATGGTAGGCAGTTTCTTCCTCCAGATTGCATTTTCTAGACATTGGCACATCCTGATAGATTCTGTAAAAAATTCTGGCACATCCAATGAAAGTGATTCTGTAAAAAATCATGACCTGTAAGAAAACCCACTATTTTACTGTAACAGTTGTCACTAGGAATGAACTTTCTTTGTTTATGTGTATGAAGCCTCCCAACTATGAAGAAACATTAGGCCTAATTGACCGATTTCGTAAGCTCCGCCCCTAACTGAGTAGCTTCCCCTTCATTCAAGATGGCTGCTGTCGGTGGTACTCCATGTTTGAATGCTTCCTCCAAATCGACTAGAACCTATTCCTTGAACAAGTTACGCGATTTCAAACTAGAAATTGGTTTAGAATTTGCGAAAAAACAAGGTGTGATCAGCGAAAGGCTGTGTTTGTTCTACAAGTAGTATCCTTTGCCTTTGCTGCTTTTCCAGATCTACTTTTTCCTTCTGGAGCCTATCTTCCTCTTCTCTTACTAGCGTGCTCACGGAGATATTCCTCCTGTCTTTCAACTATACATTTCGTATGATTTTTTCGATTTACACGACATGAACGAGCTTCGACTGCCTGTTTGTCAGGTGATGTATGGTGAGATTTTATAGGCAGGTTTCGAGATGGAATGGCATCTCTCTTTAAATTTTTTCTCTCATACCAATAACCTAATACTAGATGGAACCCGTCAAAATTTGACGGTAAACAACTGTTCAGTTTCAGAGAAAAAGGTTTAAAACTTTATTTGAATGTATGAAATTCTTATAGAATATTTGTCAGCAATAGTTAAAAAAAAAAATAAACCCCTACTCCTTTTTTACCCGGGCTTGGCATTGGCGTCGGCGGAGTTACACTCAAACAGACACACACACACTGAATCTTTTCATTTATAATCAGACATAAATTTACAATATTTGAAAATGAAAAAAACTAAAAATTTAAATTCAAAGTCTTTTTTAAACATTTACATCTGAGAATTTATACGGCTTAAAAACTGGATAGTTTAGATATATGGTATAAAGATTGTATCTCATTGTATCTCATTAAATATTATCTTAATTTTTTATTCTGATTATAATTTATGAATTTGTATTGAAAGTTTTTTTTTTGAAAATGGCATTAGAGGTTCTGTTACTTTGTGGTTCTATTTGTACTATTAAATTTTGAAATCGGACGCGTGACATAGGCCTAGTCACATGTAACTGCCCATGGCTAAATTAGAGGTTGTGGAAGATAGAGGCCAACTTTATCGAAAGTTTGACCTTGAGCTTTATTGATGCTTATGCAAAAGGCAAGGCGAATGGGTAATTGGCATCTTTTAAATGAAAATAGATGAAACACATCAAAATTTGATGGCTTGGTAAGTTAATGTGAATTGCGGTCTTGTGGATCCTTCCATAGCATAGAATCAAATCAAATCAAATCAAATCAAATTTTATTGAGATTTTTTACAATCCAGTACAACACTTAGTAAACATAGTAAACAGGAGTTTCTCGATGAATCCTTATTCAAATGATAAGCAAAAGAATAAAACATATCGGCAACCATAAAAACCGAAAAAAATGAGAAAAATAAATGAAACCACTGTACCTCCTGGTATGTTACTTTTTGGTACACTCTTTCATATTTGATTACAGTTTGAATGTTAATCTTCCAGTGAAGGAAGACTGTGAAATAGCAATCTGTCCAGCGAAGTTTCTTGATTTACTCGTGCGAACAATGTGTCTGCATGGTCAACATATCTAACATTTATTTATTTATTTATTTATTTAGAAAAAAATTTACAAAAAATTACCTAGCTGGAGCCAGTATGGTAAAGTATAAAAACACGGAATAAAAACATAGAATAAGTAAAAATTAGAAAACCAATATAATGATAATAATAAACAAGTCAATAAAAAATGAATGCTAAGCAAAGATCCATAAACAACCAAAAAGCAAAATTAGGATTGCAAAAAAATAAAGAATAATAATTGGATGTTCTATGAGGAATTTTATACACGCTATACCTCAGATGTTTAAATTATTGATGAAAAATAGGAAAGAAAATTCCACAACCTGGGATCGAACCAGGAACCTTCTGCTCACCGTGCAGATGCACCAGCCAATTGCGCCACTGCGGACATGGAAGCATTACACTATCTACATGCCCTTTGGGCTGGCTGGAGCAGTACCCAGTTCGCAAGCTGGGACTATCTTTCCTACTGGCGTAATAATCGTTAAAGAATAATAATTGGATGTTCTATGAGGATTTTTATACATGCCATACGTCAATGCGTCAAAAATTACGCTTTTTACTGCTTTGAAATTCTATGGAAGAAGTTCAAGTTGGCCTAACTTTTCCGTGTACGCATTACGCATACGCTTTCTTTCAACCAATAGAAGATCGTAATTCTGTGATGTCATAAAATGCACTTTTCGTCTTCGGCGAATTAAAATGAATGTTGACTGTGAGCCTCACATATTGATAAAGCTTTTTATTGAAGAACTCAATAAATACCCCCAAATATTTCATAAAAAGCATTCTCAATTTAAGGATACCGCCTTGAAAAACATGATATCGATAAGTTCGAATAAAATCATCCACGCTATAAACAGAAGAAGAGAGCACGAACATCTGAAGTGGAGCAAGGATTGTCGATGCAAAGTGATTGTGACGTCACTGTAGACCTACATCACTCTATAGAAAATATAAATAATCCATCATTTTTGGTCATTATTTGTGAAGCGATGTATAGCGAAGTTTATAAATATCTGAAGTGTATTGAATGGTCTTTTGAGGACTTTTACATGCCAAACCGCAGATGTTTTTTCTTTCCAATTTTCATCAACAAATATTTGAGTAGTGCTAAGTATTCAGCCTGACTCAGTCCACTGCAGGACATAGACCTCTCCCACAGGGGTTAGTTGGTCTAATCTCCCACGCTGACCAGACGGGTTGGAAGATGCGTTTTTAAGCTTCTGCCAGCTTTTAACGAAGCCTACAAGGTCTTAGTAGCATCCGGGACCGACGGCTTAACGTGCCCTCCGAAGCAAGGAGGGCGGGGGAGAGCAAGATCTCGCTTCACTGAATTGGTCACCCATCCAGTGACTAGCTGTGCTGAGCGATGCTTAACTTCCAGAGCTGGCTTGCAAGTCCGCTAGCCCACGGCACACCCCTCCTCTTGCCAAGTATATATAAAACTAGAAGAGGTACCCGGCGTTGCCCGGGATAATTACACTTGGATGTAAACAGAACAATCTCAAAAAATTAAATTAAATTTTGCAATATCTTAAAAATAAACACATGAAAATGCTTAGAATTAATACAATAAAAATTCTTAATGAAAATTCGAAAAAAATCTTTTTAAAGGCTCACAATGGCTGGACCTCTCCAAGGTGCCACTGCTAGTCTAAATAATTTCTTAATCACGTAATCTTATCTCTAATGTATACTTAGTGTTGTTGCAAATTCCACTCTTCTCTCGATGTGTTGAAGCAATACTTGGCCATTCATCACTTTGTGCAATCTAGCGGTCGCCGATTCTTCTATTTACTTGCTTCCCATTTGCTCAATACATCACGTAGCTAAAGGAGTGCTTCCTCTGTCGTCTTTCCACTCTTTCTCAATAGTCTGCTAACTCTCCATTATCTCCAGTTACTGATCATTTTTAAAGATTTTCAAGAAATTGTTAAGTACTAAGAACTCTCTTTTCTAAGAAAAGCCTGAATAACAGGAATTCTATGCATTGTTACAATTGAAACTTATCCATATTACATCATCATTTTATGTTCATTGTTATAATTCTTGGAAAGGATTGCTTTATCATTGCATCATCATTTTGAGCTCATTGTTGTTGGTGAATTGCGTGTTGAAACCATTGTTGATACCTATTGTTGCACAAACTTTTATTTGCATTGTTGGTCATGAGATATATATTGTTGGTCCGTGCAGAGTGTTTGTGAATTGCGTGTTGATAACATTGTTGCAAAAACTTTGTCTTGCATTGTTGGTCATGCGATATTTCTCATTAATATGCCCTGCTATAACCATGAATATCGATTTTTTTATCAATAATTATTATTTTTTCGAAATCTGAAGTAGACAGTGACCTTCCTCATGCTTTGAAGGTCATGTATGCGAAATTTCATCAAGATCGGAATAAAACTGTAGATTTGTATAAAAAACGTACACACAGACCCACAGACCCACCCACAGACAAACATCCTTCTTTATATATATAGATAAATAAAATTTACGACTTTAAAAGGCATCAAAATATACAATTACTAAATTAAGTACAATTTTTTTTTTGTAAATTTTTGTAAAAGGCTCTCGGTAGAGCGTTTTAAGCGTTTTTTTTTATAAATGCACGAAGTACAGCTTACCTCACAAAGTTTAGACTCAGCTGTTGCTTTCCAGTTGCCACGATGACAATTTCGTAGCCAGATACTTCTCCTTTCTTCACTTTTGTGGAAATATAAAAAGTCGCAACTTTATATAAAAAGCAGCGGTTTGCAACATTTTTAGAATCAGTTTTCTATGACAGAGCCCCTTAGGGCGTTTTCACACGCACCGGCAAAAACAGAGCTGGCTCCGGAACCGTTGCCGGCCAATAGGTCTTTTCACACACACCGGCAAAACCGGAGCAAGTGACGGCATTGTTGCCGGCCACTAACTTTCACATATGCTGGCTTTTTCTCGGTGCCGTTTATTAGTGCCATAAGTTTTTAGCTTTGGTAAAAGATACATTTATGCTGCGTGCAACAAATATTACTTTCTTGGGTATTATATTTTAAAAGGAAGTGAACCGAGATCTGAAATTTATGATACTCCAAGCCTACGAAATTTACCCAGAGGTGCATGTAATCGGCCAACAAGGACAGCAACTGATTTGAGAGAAAATTTATCAAGTACAGAGGGGGCCGTTCCAAATGAACAAAATATGTTGACTATTTTATTTCTGCATTATTAATATAAATAAATGTATAATTTAAATTTTGTTGTTCTTTTTTGTCTTTTTGTGGAATATCTTCTAAAAACGCATAAACTTTTTTCCCCCATGCTTTTTGCTGTTCAATTTTATCTTTAAAACAATCAGTTGCTTTATCTCATAAACAGGGTTTATTTTCCACAAACTCTATCAATGTTACAGGATCGTACGAGAATAATTTACTCATTTTCACAATGATAGAAAATTGTACTACGAGGTGCATTCAAGTTCTAAGGCCTCCGATTTTTTTTCTCCGGATTGGAAAGAGATAGAAACATGCGCATTGTTTTAAAATGAGGCCGCGTTCATTGTCAATACATCCCAGAGATGGCAGCACCGTATGGCAGATGGAATTTTACCGCCAGCGGCGAGAATGAGAACTGTTTTAGATACTTAAAATGGCGACGTTTTCCTTACTTGAACAGCGTGCAATCATTCGTTTTCTGAATTTGCGTGGTGTGAAACCAATTGAAATTCATCGACAGTTGAAGGAGACATGTGGTGATGGAGTTATGGATGTGTCGAAAGTGCGTTCTTGGCTGCGACAGTTTAATGAAGGCAGAACATCGTGTGACAACAAACCGAAACAACCTCGGGCTCGCACAAGCCGGTCTGACGACATGATCGAGAAAGTGGAGAGAATTGTTTTGGGGGATCGCCGAATGACTGTTGAACAGATCGCCTCCACAGTTGGCATTTGTGTGGGTTCTGTGCACACAATCCTGCATGACGACCTCAAAATGCGAAAAGTGTCATCCAGGTGGGTGCCACGAATGCTGACGGACGACCACAAGGCTGCCCGTGTGGCATGTTGCCAAGCAATGTTGATGAGCAACGACAGCATGAATGGGACTTTCTTTTCGTCGGTTGTGACAATGGATGAGACGTGGATACCATTTTTCAATCCAGAAACAAAGCGCCAGTCAGCTCAATGGAAGCACACAGATTCACCGCCACCAAAAAAATTTCGGGTAACTGCCAGTGCTGAAAAAATGATGGTGTCCATGTTCTGGGACAGCGAGGGCGTAATCCTTACCCATTGCGTTCCAAAGGGCACCACGGTAACAGGTGCATCCTACGAAAATGTTTTGAAGAACAAATTCCTTCCTGCACTGCAACAAAAACGTCCGGGAAGGGCTGCGCGTGTGCTGTTTCACCAAGACAACGCACCCGCACATCGAGCTAATGTTACGCAACAGTTTCTTCGTGATAACAACTTTCAAGTGATTCCTCATGCTCCCTACTCACCTGATCTGGCTCCTAGTGACTTTTGGCTTTTTCCAACAATGAAAGACACTCTCCGTGGCCGCACATTCACCAGCCGTGCTGCTATTGCCTCAGCGATTTTCCAGTGGTCAAAACAGACTCCTAAATAAGCCTTCGCCGCTGCCATGGAATCATGGCGTCAGCGTTGTGAAAAATGTGTACGTCTGCAGGGCGATTACGTCGAGAAGTAACGCCAGTTTCATCGATTTCGGGTGAGTAGTTAATTAGAAAAAAAATCGGAGGCCTTAGAACTTGAATGCACCTCGTACAATAGTGGAGTAAATGTAAACAAAACACAAATATAAAACCAATGCAAACGTAAACAAAAACGCAAATGTTAACAAAGCGCAAATATACAGTATATAAAACACAAACCCCTCTCCGACTCTGGCTTTGCCGGTGTGTGTGTGAAAACTCCTTAAGAAAACATTGAAACCGACGAACCGGAGATCGGCCCGGCATCCGATTGTCGAGTTCAACACCGGCTGCATTTGCCAGTGCCGGTGGTCGGACCGGCAAATCTGCTGGGCCGGGCTATCTGTGAAAGCTCTCATTTGATAACGTTGCATCAGGTACGGGAGCCAGTTCACAGGCTCCGGTTTTGCCAGTGCGTGTGAAAACAGCCTTAAGCAAAAAATCACTTCGACATCAGTCCCTTCGGGAGAAATCACTTAGCGACAGGCCAAAATGATTTTTATTAATTTATTACATATTTATTATTATCTTTTTATTTATTTCAATAAATATTACTTTGATATCCTGGATCAGCCTCGGTGCCCCTGGCAAGTGCACGAGATTTTCACGGTCACTAGGCCCCCTCCCCGTCCTATGCATTGTATTAACTGCCACAAATTTGGACATACCAAAATTAGTGCACAAGTAAAATGACATGCTCAAAATGCCTTAGCATCGATCATACTCGTGATACTTGTACAGAAGGCAAGTTTTTATGTGCCAATTGTTCGGACGGGCATTCGTCCTACTATAGGGGTTGTTCTGCTTTCAAATACGAAACTCTCATTAGAGGAAAAATGATTTCATTGTCTGTATCCTACTATGAAGCCCGAAAACTGGTTAATATTGAGCAGAAATTTTGAGCAGAAAACATACTCCTCAGTTATTCAGAAGCCACACTTTGCACAAAATAAGACAAATAAGACAAACCAAGGAAACAGAGATAGCTATAATACAGTTACCATGCGACCAGGTTACGGCTATGACTTGTACGACGTGTGGTAGAGAAGATCTTCCCACGCCTTTCTCTCCGCTTTCAGCTCCGCGACAATTTTCGCAAGTAAGGTCAACGACCCGCTTCTATCACAAATAAACTGGTCTCAGTTGTCCCCCTTCAGCATGGACATGCATTGCGGTGATAATTTCGGATAGGATGTTACCAATGCAGAAAATCTTCAATCTTCTCCAGCAAACAGCACAGAAATCATTAATAACAATAGTAATGAAGAAATTTCCAGTTGGATCAAGATTTTCATCTCCGCTGTTATGGAGAATTATAGAGGCAATCATGACCCCAACCCCAACTACATCGATGATACGATCAATGCTCTAAAAGCTAGCCTGGGTAAATACCTCCTGTGGCTTACGGACGTAGCGTGCTGGTGGCACCAGTTGTCCAAAAACAACAACAATCAAAATGAATCGAATCAATAATGCTGCTTTCAGCATAATTCATTGGAACGCTAGGGGCGTTTCTGCTAATTAGGAAGACATTACACTTTTGTCCAGAAAAACAAACATGTTAACGGTATGTGAAACCTTTTTAAAGCACGACTCTTCGATTCATAGCCGCCACAATTCTACTTATCTAAATAACAGGGAAAGCTACAGTGAAGTAAACTTGGCATCTGTCAGAGCGAGTACCCCCTAAACTTTAGCAAGCACATCGAAAATGTGGCTATAATAGACATTGCCTTATACATTTTTCAGCTTTGGATTCATGTGTATTGTATTTATGTTCCTGGTTATATAAATAAGAAACTATTGGTGGAAATTTTCTCCTCCTTTACTCTCCCTTTCATAATAACAGGAGACTTTAACGCGAAGCCCACTCTAGGGATGTCATAACTATAATTTAAACGGCAAAATAACCGAAGACATCATACTGGAGAGAAATCTGGAAGCATTATATACAAGGTGTCTCAGAATTCATTGTACAAACTTCTAGGGGAGTTAGTATGGGTGATTCTAAGCAAAAAAGTTCATATGAACATGGGTCCGAATTTGAAAGAACTGAGATATGAACAGAAATAAAAATGCCGCCCCAAGATCAACAAGTTAATAACTCAGGTTCTGTAAAGCCTAGATTAATGAAATTTGGGGGAATAACAGGGTACATAAGACACACAGGGAGCATAACACGTGCTCACTTGTGAGTACCAACTAGCACGTGTTACAATTTTGACTGTAACTCGGAAACTTATCGTTGGAATTCGATCAAATTTTAACGGTATACACAGCCTTATGTACCCTGTTATTGCCCCAAATTTCATTAATCTAGGCTTTACAGAACCTGAGTTATTAACTTGTTGATCTTGGTGGCGGCATTTTTATTTCTGTTCATATCTCAGTTATCGTTCAAAATCGGACCCATGGTCATATGAACTTTTTTGTTTAGAATCACCGATACTAACTCGCCTAGAAGTTTGTACAATGAATTCTGAGACACCCTGTATACCGCAGAACCCACCTACCACCTGGCTAGATGGGAGTGGAAACCGGCTAATTTAGACTTTGCTATCAATATCCATGGGCATGCAAGTTCAATGCAGAGTGGATCAAGTTATGGGGCGTACGGCAGTGATCATCAGCCAATACGACTAAATATTAGCACCCGGAAAAATATTCAAAAACCCCAAAATTTCCCTTCTTTAGCCGCACCCACAATTCATTCACACAGTGACTGGGAATCAGAAAGCATGTGCTCTTTAATGACCCGTGATATACAGGGTGATTCAGTCAATTTCTGACCATTTCAGTAGTATGATTTATTGATCCATTAATATTTACAAACTTAGCATTTCAGCATGATATTTTAGGCAGCTCGGAGTTATTATTCTCGGGGAAAAGTCTTGAGGATATGCTCAATGTGGCCACCACGCACGTTTTGAACTCCTCGCAGCCGAATGGTGAAGTTGTTCATAACTCTATCCAGGATTTCTGCATCCACAAGGGTGCAGCAGTCGACAAGGCTTTGTCGCATTTGGTCTAGGGTTCTTGGTGCTGTAGTGAACACACTCTCTTTAAGGAACCCCCAGAGATAAAAATCACATGGGTTTAGGTCAGGACTCGTAGGGGGCCAAAGAAAGCCACCCCCGAATCGATCTGGAAACTGTGAGAAATGACACGATTTCCGAATTTCTGATTGAGAAAGTCTAGCACTTCATTAGTGGTGTGAGGCCTAGCCCCATCCTGTTGAAACCATTGATGTCGAAGCGGTATACGCCTCCTTCGCAGCTCGGGGATGAAGGCTTACAACATGTTAAGGTAAGCCTGTGACGTTACGGTGCCCTCAAAAAAGAACCGACCAATGATGCCTCTTTTGGAAATCGCGCACCAAGCCATAACCTTTCGTGGATGAAGAGGTGACTTATGGATCTCATGAGGGTGCTGGGAACCCCAAAAACGAACGTTGTGTTTATTAACGTCACCTGACAGATGGAAGAAGGCCCCATCTGACACCCACAGGTTGTCCACAATGTCCTGATTGGCTTCCATTTCGTGCTCCAAACTCCATCGCAAATTGTTGTCGCTTCTGTCTTCCAGTGTCTGTTAACTCCTGATAAACATGGATCTTATACGGGAACAGATGTAAATCCTTTCTCAAAATTCGCCACGTCGTGGTATACGACAGCCCTTCTTCAATGGATAGGCGGCGTTAAGATTTTTTGGTAGGGGAACACGACTTCGGCCGTTCGAAGACGAGCTTCGCTCCCGCCTTTTTTCTTGCTTTTAACACATCCAGTGGCTCAAAATTGCTTGAAAAAATCCATGATTGCTTGCCTGCCTGGTGCATCTCGACACTTATACTCCTTCCGGAACTTTCTTTGCACGATTACAGGTGATTTTGTCTCGAAATACCATTCGACAACCTTGCATTTCTGCTCTGTTGATAAAGCGAGCACCATTTCTCAACAGTACGATTTTCATGCAGCGCCATTGCAACGATACAAACTCCAACTATTTAGAAATTCGGTATGGAGCTCATATTCTTTCAAATGTTTATCCCTAATGCATGTCATTCGAGTGAAATGGTCAGAAATTGACTGAATCACCCCGTAGTTGGCCAGCTCCAAGCTTTCCAAAGAAAAATTAATCCAGGAAGACAAGTTAAAAGATATATACCCCTTAGACCCTGTTGGTGGAACAGCGACTGTGAGCAAGCGATATGGTCTCGCAACAAAGTGAAAAAAATCTTTTCATAAATGTAGGTGTCTATACTGCTGGCAACAACTGAAGAAAGCAAAAGCATCATGTAAAAAGTTCCTGAAAAAGGAGAGGAGAAATTATTGGAAAAACTTAATTGAGTGCAGCAATAACGGAAATATATGTCAACTACTTAAAATGTTTTCCTGCAGGCCTAAATGTCACATTCCATTAATCTGAGTTAAGGACGGTATGACCTTAACGCCACAGGAATCTGCGCAAGCCAAGCCATTTTAGAACAAGCCAATGGAAAGTATCTCTGCCGCCCCCCCCCCCCATCACTGGTCTATTCCACTACCATCTTCATTTAGGGAATTAATCTGAACGTCCCTTCACACTAAATAACAAAAAATGTGATAAGTCTAAGAATACTGCCCCGGGCTGTGATCAAATATGCAACCCCACATTTGCCCGATTAAATGAGAGCCAGCTGAGCATCCTCCTCAGTCACTTAAATAAATCCTGGAAAACTGGTATTATCCCGCCGTCATGGAAAAAAACTTTGATTCACCCCATAGTAAAACCACAAAAGCCCCCCCCCGCCACTTCCCCAAGCAGCTACAGGCCCATTACGCTCACCTCCTGCGTCACCAAACTTTTGGAAAGGATGATTAGCAATAGGTTGCAGCTTTTCATGGAAATCAATAATATCTACTCGCCTTGCATCACGGGCTTTAGGAAAGGTGGGAATCTTATTTTCCCATTTATTAAACTCGTGGACCATATTTATGCAGCGTGGGAAAGCGAGGAACATGTGGGCGTTATATTTTTGGACATCGAAAAGGCATATGATTCAGTCAATCACGAAATACTATTAGGAAAAATGATCAGACTTAATGTTCCTAGAAACTTCATAAAATGAATTTCTGCTTTTCTTAAGTCACTTCAAGTGAGAATTCAATTCCCTGGAGGGACAACGTGGACCACTCAGCTAAAGGGATTACCCCAGAGATCAGTGTTAAGCCCTACTCTTTTCAACCTATTCATCTTAGACATTGCGGAAATACTGCCCCCTCAAATTTATTTTAATATATTCGCTGATGACAGCGCGATATGGGCCTCTAGTAAGGTCATCCCGGAAATCAAGTCCTCCCTACAGTCGACAAGCTTTTCACTTGATGAGTGGGGCATTGACAACCAGATATCTTTCTCTCCGGTAAAAACAGTAGTGATGTGTTTATCGAGACAAGGCCCTATGACATACACACACCGGCCAATGAATTAGAAACCTTCGTTCAATATGGTATTGACCCTCCTTTGGCTGTAATTATACGGTTGAAAGTTGAAAGCCCAATGGGAGACGGGAACCTGGCCCGCAGATCGAGAATTTCTCCATTCCAAACCATCAGAAAGTTGATGAACTCACAAGTAAATAATAATTATTATAAACTGGAGATGCCCATTAAAAACTGGACAAAACGAGGCTACGTTTCCATATGTTCAAAGTTCATCATAATTGTGATTCGTATATTTTTTTTCTCTTCTATTTTTGTATTTAAAAAGATACATGTATGATAAAAAGTAATAATGAGAAAATTTTATCAATTAAATTAGAATGCCAATGAAATCTATTAAAGGTGAAAGGCTCATTTAAGCATAGTGATATAGAAGGTGGCGCCATCTGTCGCAGAACATCAAACTCGCTATGTTGCAGGTGGTGGAATCTTGGCTCCCAATATTCTCGACTTAGGGAGGCAGCAGTATACATTATTATATTTAAAATCAAGTTATTATCAACTGCTGATTGCCCCCATCTACTTAAGTGTTTTACATTTAAGACACCCTGGGTAAAGTTTTAATTGGCGTGTATGCTTTATGGTGCGAAAATCTCAGTTATACATTTTTCAATCTTATATGACTGATCTGCTTTGTGAATGCCTGTAAAAAATCTGCATATCTTTCAAGACAACATTTTGATATACTCGAAGACAGAAGAGGAACACTTAGACAAATCAGAGTGGGTCTTTAAATCAGAGTGGGTTGAAAAGTTTCATCGTCTACTTTGAAATTTTTATATTTTGAGCATATATTAAAAAAATATCCATGTGTTGTGTAAATACTACGTGTATATCGCCTGGGACTTTATTTGACCTCTTGTCCTGCCTCAGATTAAAATAATATCCATCTTCATCACCAGGGAGAATCACCGGATACTTTAGACCAATCTTTCCTTTGAAGTTTCTTTTGCCCTTGACATAGAAGCTTCTATACCCTCCTGCTCTAGGCAAAACTATCATTGTTCAGATGCTTCCAACGCCCGGATAGCTTTTTATGTTTTAGTTGCAGAGTTTCTCTGATCAATACTCGTTCTTTGTCTTTCTTTTCCAAAAAAACAAATTTTCGCATAGTTGTCTGAACGTTTGTTAGGGAGTTCAAGGGAAACACGTATAACTCCTTAGCCTCCTTGATAGACACTTCCAAATGTATAATCTGTCTAAATATATGAAAGAAGCCGCAAAGCAGTTTGGGAAAGCACGTCACTACTTTTTCACCTCCGCCCTGGAAAGTAGTCTCCGACTGCGCTTGCGTAGTGCTCAAAAATATGACGTACTGTTTCAGTTTTATTTTAGCCCTCTATGGTTTCATTTTCTTTTTTATTTGATCTGAATCACTGTCCTATACAAGTAACTGGATGGCGTATCCCTCATTAAGAGGATTAAAAAGGGTGACGCCACTGGATGCCATATTGGTAGAAGCGACAGTTTAAATTTTTTTGTGACTCTTTTATTCGAGATTATTTCAAGATAATTAATTTGATGGAAAAATTTAAATCAAAACTTTTTACTAATATAATTAATTATTATCTTTTGGTCTGGCACAGCTAGCCGAAATAATTTCTTGATCATGTAATCTTACTTTAGATGTACACTCGCCCTGCTGTGGTGAATTTCGGCAATACAAATCTCTTCTTGGGTGGCATGTTGGTTTGTGGTCTGTGTGCCCTGCAATCCCAACAATCTGAATTCACTTGTAATTTGTGGTTGCAGTTCACACTCTGCTCTCGATGTCTTGAAGCAAAACTTAGCCATTCATCACTTTGTGGGGTCTAGCATTCGCTGTTTCATCTGTTGATACACTTGAATCGTCGAGGGTCGCCATGGAACTTCAATGACTATTTGATCACTCACTACTTGCTCAGTTTCTCAATAGTCTGCCAACTTTCCATTTCCAGTTAGTGCTCATTTTTAAACATTTTCCCGAAAACGTTAAGCTCTGAGAACTATCAATTCTAAGAAAAGCCCAAAAATAGGAATTCTATGCATTGTTACAAATTGAACCTTATGTATAAAGCAAACTTTGCCTTGCATTGTTGATCATGAAATACCTGGATCAATCACAGATGGATAGGACGAAGAGGAAGTACTACCTAATTCCTCCCTCGATTTCCCGATTTAACCCCTCTCTACTTCTACCTTTGGGGAACATTAAAGAACATGGTGTATCTATGTTCTTCTATATATATAAAGAAGGATGTTTGTTTGTGTGTTTGTTTGTTTGTTTGTTTCTTATACAAATCTACAGTTTTATTCAGATATTGATGAAATTTTGCACACTTGACTTGCAATATGGATAAGTTTCAATTTGTAACAATGCATAGAATTCCTTTTATTCAGGCTTTTCTTAGAAAAGAGAGTTCTTAGTACTTAAAAATTTCTTGAAAATTTTTAAATTGATCAGTAACTGGAGATAACGGAGAGTTAGCAGACTATTGAGAAAGAGTAGAAAAACGACAGAGGAAGCACTCCTTTAGCTCCGTGCTGTATTGAGTAAATGGTAAGCAGGTCAATGTGCATTTATCTAAGTTAATAAAAGTCAATCTGTGTCTGATTATCTGTGTGTATATTCGGGATAATCTCTACAACCGTCAATGGCCGTCAAACATTTTATGATGCATTAACGTAGCTCCGTGCTGTATTGAGCAAATAATAATTAGAAGAATCGGCGACCGCTAGACTGCACAAAGTGATGAATGGCCAAGTTTTGCTTCAAGACATCTAGAGAAGAGTGGGAATTGCAACAACATCAAGTGTACATCTAAAGTAAAATTACGCGAGTAAGAAATTATTTAGACTAGCAGTGGCATCCTTGGAGAGGTACATCCATTGTGAGCCTTTAAAAATATTGAGCCGGGTACCTCGTTTAAAATTGGAGAATAGTGTTGACATTACCTGGGAATCAGTGGCTTCGTTTTGTGTTCTATTCTTTCATTTTTGATATTAACTGATGTAGATGGGTCCTGTGCAAGTTGTGCTGAGTTATTAGGGCTATGTCATCCCCAATGTTCAGGTCGTTTGCTGCTTTATTTTTTTTTCGTCCAGGTTATGTTGCCTGAATTAGCAGTTGCTTCGATTAATTGTTGTTCACTTCGTCGCCAATTTGTTGTTCTCTGGTTATACTGTTGATGCAGCTGGTCGAATTAATGTTAGGTTGAACACAAATTAGAACACAGTTCATCCATTGTACATCGTCTATTTTAACAACTACCCTAGGATCTTATATATATACAAATACGAGGGTTGTACTAAAAGTAAGGTTCCCATATTTTTACAAGTAGAAAACATTGTTTATTGTTATTAATTTATACATCGTTGAAAAGCTTACACTGTTGTCTATTTTTCAACATAGTCTCCATTTTTTTCGACACACTTTTGAAGACGGTGCTCCAGCTTTTGTATTCCTAAGTCGAAGAAGTCTCCCGCCAATCCGTTGAGGAAGCGTGTGACCTCTGCTCGGACTTCATCGTCGCTCTTGAAGCGTTTGCCACCTAAGTGTTCCTTTAGCTTGGGGAAGAGGTGATAAGTCCGGGCTGTACGGGGGATGGGGCATAACAGTCCACCCAAATTTCTTCAAAAGCTCCTGTGTTTGACGAGCGACGTGGGGTCGAGCGTTGTCGTGAAGAAGCACTTCTCCCTCCGTCAGTCGTCCTCTCCGGCGATTCTGGATTGCTCGCCGGAGTTTGATCAATGTTTCACAATATCGGTCTGAGTTTATTGTCGTCCCAGGTTGCATGAAATCGATGAGGAGTACCCCCTTCCGATCCCAAAACACAGTCGCAATAACCTTTCCTGCCGACTGCGTTTGTTTGAATTTCTTTGGTGGCGGTGAACCAGAGTGACGCCACTGACGAGATTGTTGTTTTGTTTCGGGGGTGTAATGAAACACCCACGTTTCATCTCCCGTGACGATAGAGTCCAACAACTTCTCCTTGTTGCCTCCCCCCTCACATTGTTGAAGAAACTTGCGAGCACAGTCAAGGCGTTGCTCCTTGTGTCCGTCAGTCAGCATCCGGGGGACCCAGCGAGCACACACCTTGCGATAACCCAACGTTTCTGTTAAAGTTCTTTCAATTGTGGCGTGGGAAGCTTCAGGAATGCGTTCAACAAGTTCACGGACAGTGACCCTCCGATCTTTCAGCAGCTTACTGTTGATCTTCTGGGCAATCGAATCCGAAACCGGAGGTCTTCCACTCCGTTCTTCATCGTGAACTTCCGTGCGACCCTCAGCAAAAGCCCTGCACCATTTTCGGACGTGCTGAACGGACATGCACTTTTCACCATAAACCTCAGTCAGTTGCCGATGAATCTCCACGGGCGGTAACTTCCTTGCGTGGAGAAACAGGATTACTGCTCGAACCTCGCACTTGGCGGGAGCGGCGATCAACACTTCCATCTCTGACGGCTGCCAAGCGAACACTGAGCACCGTAGCGAATCGCTCGAGAGTGGGGCTCGAGAGTGCGGGAACCACTGCGCACGGCACTGTTGTCGGATTTAGCCTAGCACCTTCCCTCGAGGCTGTAGCTCATTGGGAACCTTACTTTTGGTACAATCCTCGTACGATATACAGTGAAACCTCTGTTTAAGACCACTCCTCTAAGAAGACCACCCCTCAAAAAACCACTTTGGCAGGTGGTCGTCTTAGTGATGTTTCACTGTACACCAATAACGTATATGATTCCGAATCCTATTCTGAACATCGCCACCAAAGTAAAGCCAATGGAAGCCATGACAGTTCTGGGCAGGAGTGAGCCGTGGATTTTGTGCCCAAGGAATGATTAAATTAAAATAATTCCTTACAGTTATTCCGCGTAAAACTGTACAAATAGACACGAAAAAAGACCAGCACTCATTTTCCACATAAGTCAAAAATACGTAACTGAAATGAAAATATGTAACTGAAAGATGATCGAAACGAAATTGAAATTGAAACTATGATCGAAAAATTGTTTATAAAATATCATAAAATACTTAAAATACTTAAGGTTGTATCTTTTCAATCTATTTTTTGTCGTGGAAAAAGAGTCTTTTATTTATCTTTACACTTAAAATACAAAGTTAATGACAAAACAAATATACCACTCCGTGATCGGCGTGCGAAAGAATTATTAATCAGCTACCCTCATGTTCAGCCATGTGTTTTGCATCATGTCCACTCACTTTCGGCCATGACGGTTCTGGGCGGTGGAACTTCCCAATTGGCTTCAAGTTTGGCAGCTTGTTTAGGGGTCTATCTTTAACTAGCTGTTTTACCCGACATTGCTCGGGCTCTTTTTAGATGAAATGTGCAATTTCTGTGTGTGAATATTCAGAAAAAAAGTTCACATGAAAAAGCTTAGAATTATTTTAGAAAAAATTCATGTTTTAGATTCCACTAAATGGACGTATTTGGAAATGCCATCCATTGGATGCGTTTTAACTTTCTTAAGGTACGGCCACATAGAGTGCTACGCGACAGATGCGACGAATGCTATTTTCGCTTCGATTTGTATACAAGCCTTTTTGTTTCATTGCTTCTTTGAATATTTACATAAAGAATCAATGTTTATTACAATTATAATTATGCCAAATGTTGTTTTTTCTTTCATAGTATTTCGGAACGATATGGACTGAGGCTTCACAATGCCAAATATTAAGATAAAGGAATAACTTGCTTTGATTTTTTTGAAATACAGGAATAAACGATGAAACTAGATAGTTTGCTATCTATGTAAAGCCATTATTTTTTATTCTTTTCTTTTTATTTGCTCAGAAACGCCATAATCGTAGCATAGTCACATGATTGAAATCACCGAAAGCAAAAAACTAAGATGCATCCATACAAACCGCGACGGACGCAACGGACAGGACGGCCGCTACGCGTCCAAATAATTTGTGCCTCTATTCACATTGTAAGTGGCAACACAGAACTGCGACGCTACGAACACAACGTTTTGGACGTTTGGACGCGCCGAGGAGGGTTTTGTTTGCGCAAATATTTTCTGGACGTCCAAAACGTCCGTTGTGGATGGGCATTCGTAGTAGAAAAGCAATGGTGATATACTCATCGCCTGCAGCTTCGGTGATTTCAATCGCGTGTATATTCTACGATTATGGCGTTTCTAGAGCAAATGAATACATGTTTTTTAGGAAAATAATAATTATATAGTTAAATAAATACAAATGCATAATTCATTAAGAGAAGTATAAACAAATGAATAAAAATTAGTGGCTTCACATAGACAGCAAATCAACGAGATTGGAAAATATACTTTGAAAAAGACAGGAACAAAAATCAAAACAATTAATACATGGTATTATAAAGCCTCTGTCCATATCGTTCTGAAATATCTATGAAGAAATAACATATTGCCTAATTATACCGTAGTTATATCGTAATATTAATAAATAATTACAATTATTACAGTATAGATATTAATTATATTAATTCATTATAATTGTAATAAACATTATTTCTTGTAAACTTAAATTTATCCTCTCTTTACGTAAAGCTTCAAATAAGCAATGAAACAAAAGGAGTTTAAACAAATTGGCGCGAACATAGCATCCGTCGCATCGGCTCGGTATGACTGTAGTTTTAGCTGCAGGCGATAAACACATCACCATTGCTGGTCTACTGCGCATGCCCATCCACGTCGGACGTTTTGGACGTCCAGAAAATATTTGCACAAATAAAGCGTTCAGAACGTTGCATCCGTAGCGTTCGCAGCTCTGTGTGGCCACTTGCATAGAGAATAAAGGCGCATATTTTTTGGACATGTAGCATCCGTCCCATCCGTCGCGTCCGTCGCGCTCTGTGTGGCTGTAGCTTTATCGCGATTATTATTTTCCACAAATCATAAAGACATTGGAACTATATATTTAATTTTTGGTGCCTGATCTTCGATAGTAAGGACTGGGTTAAGATTATTAATTTGGCTCGAGTTAAGCCAACCAGGTAAATTGATTGGAGATGATCAAACATATATTGTTGTTACTACCTACGCCTTCATTATATTTTCTACATAGTAATACCAATTACAATGGGCGGGGGGTTTGGTAATTGACTACTACCACAATAACAAGAGCCCCAGATATGGCATTCCCCCAAATAAACAATTTAAGTTTCTGATTATTACCTCCCTCGCTTATATTACTTTTAATTTCAGCTGCTGTAGAGGCTGGAGCGGGTACAGGTTGAACAGTATATCCTTCTTTAACAAGTAGTATTTCACATGCAGGACCATGAGTAGGGGGTGGCCGTGGCCTGGTTGTCTCGTCGGTTGGCTTGCTAATCGATGGAGTTCAGCAACTTCAGGCGCGGCCAGCTGCTGGCTGGGTGATGGCCAGGGCTTGAGGGCCACTGCTGGTGGGACAGCTATTTGGGGCACGGCTGTTGGGGGACTTTAGTCTGACCCATTTGCCGATTGACCAGTGATGGTTTTCCAGCAGTTGGTGACAGCCTCTGGTTTGTTTATCCCCAGCAGCTCTTCCATCATGAAACCCCCCGTGCTTTGGAGGGCACGTTAAGCCATCGGTCCCGTTAAGCGCAAAACTCCCTCTGTCCTAGATACTAGATACCATGAGTAGATTTAACTAGAGTGACTTTATAGGAAGAGTATCGCATTTGAGTGAAGTGTGCCGCAAAGCTTCTGATTGGCTTTTCGGTATCACGTATCATAATCGCAGCCATTTTTAGTTTTCCCGGGTGAATGTACTTCAGTGCACTTTGAAACTTACTTGGGAGCACTTGAGACTTTATTCAACAAATAGTAAGTTTCAATCTCATATAAACAGAAAATATATTATCGACAGCAGTTGCCTGTATTAATAATAAATAAAGTTTTCCTAAGATTTAAATTAGCTTTCGCTTTATCCGGGGCATTATGCCAAATTGTTGCACGGTAAACTTTCACATGGCTAATATATGTACACAATCCGAGAGTGGCTTGTGAAATGCGCATACGTCTGAATATAAAGCTTATGTGGATCAGTGGTTTTCTGTCGTGATTAATGCATTTAGTCCACAGTTTTTGGCTCCAACTACATCACGAGAATTTTTTTTTACCACAAACATCCATGCCCACGGTGGGATTCGAATCCAAGATTCGAGAACGGGAAAGCCTACGCCCCAGCCCTCTCGGCTACCGGGCCGGCCCTGTCCACTTTAAATGAAATATATTATTGAGATTTAATTTAAGTAGTGCAAAAATAATGTGAAAAAGAAAAAAAAATAGAAAAAATGAATATTAACTTGTCTATTTTTTTAAAATTTCAAATTTATAAATACTATGTAAAACCTAAAATTCTTTCTACATCATGTGAATTAAATATTAAATTTATGAAATTTTATAAGTTAACGAAATACAAATTATATTTTGTTATTGATGACCTAAAAAAAAAAGTGGTGTAACAATTTAATTTGAGCAGTAGAGTTATCTTTTATTTTTACCAAGTTAAATATATTAAAAACATATTTATCTTGTACTGAGTGACTTTGCAAATCGTAAAACATTACATCATAACATTTTACTCGAAATGCGGCGTGAATACTTTGAAAAAATGTTCACAAAACAACGTAATCTCCATACTGCCCTTTGTATGCAGAGAAGAACTAAACTCAACATGGCATCGCTCAAGACGATTGCGATACTCTTCCTATAAAGTGACTCTAAATATAACGATCTTCTCTCTACACTTAGCAGGTGCATCTTCAATTCTAGGAGCATTTAATTTTATTACAACATCATTAACATACGAACAGCTGGTATAGTTATAGAACTCATCCCTTTGTTCGTAAAAGTTACAGCTATTCTTTTATTATTATCCCTCCCAGTATTAGCTGGACCTATGACAATACTCTTAACAGATTTAAAAGAAATTGTACCGATATATGTGTTTTCACACGTTGGTATTTTTCGTCTTATCTTACTGGCAGTGATACTTACTCGTAACTTACCTCAAGTCGATATACTCTAATGAAAAATGACTGGACGTTTAATCAAGATCGTATAGTGGTTTAATGCTGTCTGTCTTACATACCCAGGAATCTAGGAAGTCGGCCTCTGCGACAGCCTAGCGCGAATGCCCTATTCTTTAAAATGGGAACACGAATTTAAGCGGCTTTAACAAATATCAGCACACCAGAAAAAAACGTATCTGCATTCGAGCTTTTTCTTTCGATTGGTGTGTTTTTCATGCCCGTACGATTAAAACTTGATTTTTTAGCAGGTGTCTGCAATGTTTTTTATATATTTTTAGCCTTTAACCTTACATATATGGTGAAAATTTCAACACTCGCATCGAAAATTAATTATTTCTCCTAATCGAAAACGCAGCGCCAAAAGCGTTTTTTGTCACTCAATATAAACATTCCAAGGTAAGTTTTCCTTGTTTTTAAATGAAAAATTAAACCTTATTTGAAGGTGCAAAATGGTTTTATATACAATTTTATACATAATTATCGTTATTACTGATCATTAATGTGCATGTCTGCAGTATCTCAACTTCCGCTTTCTCTAGTAGCTGAAAATGAACGCCCGCTGATCTGGTCGTTGCGATGCGTCGATTAAATTGAAAATTTAGAAGACTTATTAAAGAAAGCGTGTATTAAATAGTCGTCTAAAAGTACAAAGTATACGTACATAAGAGTTTTATTTGGTTTTATGGATCCTGCATGTTTCCTTAATTGATACAAGCTCTTGGAAGTAGATTCTCTCCGTAAGCAGCAGGCACCGTTTCTCTCTCCACTCTCTCTTCCAGCTTGTGTATGTTCCCAGGAAACAAGTTTCTACCTAAACCAGACTGTCGAGAAAATGGATCCTAACGAAAATAGGACGGGTTATTGGCACTACATAGCAACTAAATCAGTATGTACGATCATTGGTTTGGGATAAACACATTTAATGCGAAATGTGGGCCCAGGAATGCATGAAATGGAGGGGGGACTTGTTTCTCGATGCTTGGCCGGCTCAGTGGCCGAGAGGGTTAAGGCACAGGTCTTTCCGATCTCGACACCATTGAGTCGCGGGTTCGAATCCCGCCGAGGGCATGGATGTTTGTGTTTGTCTCGTTCATAATCGTTCTTTCATCGTCATTTTGGGATAGTACAATAGACCTGAGGTCGCAGTGCTTGGTTCTTAGACAACCACCCCCTTTTAAAGTCATTAAGTCATTCTCGATGCTTAAACGTCAAAATCAGTTTCTCGTATGCTTCTACCTAAGTGATAACTAAGTGATAAATTAACAGACTGTTAATCTGTAATCTATGTTTATTTCTTTATATTAATAATAATGAAAATTTAGTTAAATAAAATTAATAAAATAAGTTCATGTTACTAGAAGATTTAACATTTTTTATTCTCAATATTACTATATTTGTTTTCTTCTTAGATAATATAATATTCTTTTGAAAAAACAAAAATACAATTGCATACAATAAGTTAAATATTGGGAGAAAACTGTAAAGTAATGTGTATACCCTAGGCCTGAAAATTTAGGCTAATTTTCTTTTAAAATTATACTCAACTGCCAGTATATATACACCCCCCTCCCTCCCTCAACTAGTCTTTGACAGGAAAAGAGAGAAATAAATCCATCATTCTTCCCCAAGCCACTGTTGTACTTTAACCATTTTTTCCATATTTAATTGACAAAAAGTCATTTTCAATTTTCAGAGGATGGAAATGCCACTTGAATGCTAAATCTAGTATTTCATGTCAGATAAAGTTTAAGATAGGATCTCCTGTAAATATTGAATTATATAATACTATGAAATGCTGATATTTTAAATTTAATATTTATATGTTGTTTCAAGTTTTCTTACAAAAATTAAATTTTACTCTAAGAATGATTTCTCACTATTTTTATGATTTTTCTTGAACTTTCATCCTTAAAAGTTTTGAAAAAAACCATTATTAAGTGAATTGTGGTATTCTCAATAATATATTACAATACTTCATTTTGCTAAAAGTTTACTGTATTTATAAGATTTAACAACCAGCTGTGTAATATTTGTATACTACTCTATTTAGTTATGAAAATGATCTATCAAAACCTTTTTCTACTTTGGCAAATTGATGTTTTCTGAAATTATTAAAGTATGCATATATGCTATTTAGCATCCTGAACATGCGCTGTTCTTATAAGTAGATTAAATAATTTAAAAAAAAAATAAGTTCCTTAAGTTTTCTTCTGTTAGAATGAGGATTGTCAAAGATATCCCTAGAATAATTGAAGTACTTAGTTTTGGAAACATTACAATTGGTGATTTTGGTAATATTATTTATATGGTACATGTGTCTGCTATGTGTTATATGGTATATAACATTGTTATTATTTCCATATGCCTTTGCAAGGTTCTTATTAAGAGCATTTTAATGTAATGGAGTATTACATGGATTTAATATAATAGACATAATCCAAGTCTGATATTTTAAAATTTCGATATATTTTATTGATGAAATGATAACAAGCTTTCCCCTGGATTTAATTAATTAACCTATTAATAAGCTTCTCCCCTTTACACTATTAAAGAATATCTGTGGAGATTTATGGAACTTAACTGTATATTAATTGTTGCATTGAGGACATCATTCAGCAATTTTTTCATCTCATTAGGGTTTTTGGGTGTTCTAAAAGCTTGTAAGAAGTCTATAATCTTAAGTATAAGTCATCAGCTTTTAAAATTGTTCTTTCTGACTTGTACAAATAAGCAGCAGTGAAGAATTTAGTATTTATTTTTCCAAAAGTTTCATAATCATATAATAATAATCAATGAAGGATTAATACATAATTTGTAAATATGTATAAGATATGGACTGTTCAAGTTATTCAATTACTATATGTGCTTTGAAATATTTAAAATAATTTTAATGTGCAATAGATACTTGTTTGGATTCTTTGAAATTGAATAAGTCGGATCAAGAGGATATTAAGCCACATGTATGGCATATACTGGTAAAAACAACAACAAAAATCCGGAATCTAATATGCACTATTCTCAATACATAATACACTCTAACCCGTTTAATACGAAATCCTACGGAACCAAAAATATTTTCGTAATATCCAAGTTTCGTAATATCAGAGAAAGACAAAAAATAGACAATTTATCTTTTATTGTTATTCTGTGTTATCATGGTTATCGTTAACAAAATAATCTCTTATCACAGTTTGCTTACTCTTAACAATTAATTTTTTGCTTACATAATCGTTCAATTTATAAAAGTAGTTTAGCAATTCAT
The DNA here is from genome assembly GCA_023313115.1 of Rhysida immarginata. Lineage (NCBI taxonomy): Eukaryota > Metazoa > Arthropoda > Chilopoda > Scolopendromorpha > Scolopendridae > Rhysida > Rhysida immarginata. Next base: position 612,703 of record JAHWFO010061346.1, read on the forward strand.
CCAAAACATCATCTTAATTCATTCAATGCGGTATGAGCACGCATCCTTTAAGAAAATACACAGAAAAGAAAATAAGTTGCACAATTTCTTAGGAAAATTTTTTATTTGTGGGACCTTGATTAGATATATTATTAATGCATGGCTGAAAAAGTTTTGGCTATCGAATTTTCGATGCTTTTGCACCACCGATGTTTCATTTCGATTTTCTTAAACTCTTTTGAAATCATTATCTATTGATATTGAATAACTGTTTATGTTAATGTATTTTAATGAAGGAACACGTATATATACTAGGACATTTATTATTTCCAAATAATATATGGACTTAGAAATTACAAAAAGTTGATGTTTTGCAGTTTAACAATTACGACTTTTGGTTGCTGATTAAACATCGATGTTAGTTTTTCTGACGTGGCCTATCAAAATTTCTGACGTTTATTAAGTCAAAAAATTATCACCGTAAATTGCTTAACTTATAAAAGCAAATTATTCGTATTCGTGGCTTTTGTAAAGAGTTTCACAGTATGAAATTCAAACAATCTCTTCACGTTTTCGTCCGATCACATTGTTATTTAGGGCAGGGCCCGACGCCATAGTTGGCAATGGCTTTTGGGATAGCAATGGCAGTGGAAGTTCTTAAAAAAGTTAATTTCTTCGTAATTTATTATGTTAATAAACAATTTTGAACTGTAATAATAAAAATATTCGTTTGAAAATAAAGGATGTGACCATTTTTACACGTTTATTATGGAAAATTGCTGATCTTGTATTTAGGCTTAAAAACGGAGAGGTTTTCAACTGCCGCTCTTCTCTCGGGAGGAGGGGGGGGACCAATTTTTTTTTTCCAAATCTGAGATTACGATTTTGACACCTTATTTTCGCGAAAAAAACCTCGTATTTTATTTAAAAAACTTATTTTACACAAAAAAATTTCCAAAAATTTTTCTTAATAACCGTATTTTCATAAAAAAATGTTCGTATTATCGGGTCAATCTTACATGTAAATTACATCGACGGGGTCGGGCCAGAGAATAATTTCGTACTAAAGGGGATTTCGTAGTAAGAGAATTCGTAATAAGTGGGCTGAAGTGTATTATACATTTAATTTTAACACAGTGGAAAGAATACTATGTTATTTGATCTAAATAACTCCAGTTAATATAAATAAAAATTTTTAAACATTTCTAAAGTGTGTATTTTGTCTGAATTCAGTTTCAAAACTTTTAAAGCATCTTTCTCAGGTGTATCAACGCTCTGCACCCACAGATATTTTTCACACCCTTTATCTGCATCAATCTGAATCGTTTTCCCTGTGTCCTTCGTGGAAGACTCAGACCTAGAAGCAGATTAGCTGGATAGAAGGCCTCCTTACACAAGGAACATGCTTCTGCTCACCGTCTTCTCTCGAGAATCATCCATGCTCCTTTCCGCTGATTTTGCATCACTGTTCACCCACGCATAAGTTCAGTTTGTTACCTTTTCTGTGACTGACATTCACTCATTAGCATAATCACGTCTGTTCCCACATTGTAACTGTCTTCTCCCGTTGTATGCATGAATGTTGATCTTAATCATTCAGTCAACATGTTGAGAGTTACTTTCTAACACTAAGTCTAACAAGGAGTCTCCAAGTACTCTGACTCACCGATTTTGATGAAAAAAATTGTACGAGTAGATTACTTCAAATTAAGCTCTTATGCAAAGTCATTCGACACACTTCTCAAAATTTGCAGAGAAAAAAAATCATTAAGTTTTTTACTAATTCAGCTTAAGTAGAAATACTTACATTATTGCAAGCACAGTTAACAGCTTAAAGTGGCTCAGCGGTAACGCGTTTTCTTCTGGTGTAAACAACCTGGGTTCGATTCCCGTGGAGGTCACGATGATTTTTTTCCTCCCTGAAAATTTCCTTAATATACAGGGCGACCCAAACTTATCCAGCATAATTGTTTAGGAATATTGTATGGTTCAAATGGGAAAAAAATGTCCTATAAAATTACATCTAGTTTCGATCGTATGTGAGATGTCGATGTTTGTCTATTTTCTTGTAGAGTTGTTAAAGCAAATAAATAAAATACTTGAGAGTGCAGATCACTTTTATTTTGCATACTGACAGAACATCACATTGAACTACAAAACAAAACTAAAATGATACAAGGAATAAGAATAAGAAGAAAGTAACAAATCAAAGTAGAGAAAGCCCCTCAAAATCGTTGCCCCCAGCTCCAATGCACTGGTTACATCTTCGGACAACTGAGTTGATAGCTGCCACAATCTGGTCAGGTGTAATTGCTCGACGGTAAATATTGAATATACCCACGCGGCCTGTTAAAAATAGTTCGCATGCAATTTTTGACGTCATTTTGCACATGTGCCTTGCGGAAGGTGTTAGGAAGCCCTAGAAACGATGTCCAGGGGTTCCTGGTGAAAGGGCGAGGGTGGAGTGCAATGTTAGTGTCTCTGAAAACGAGAGGGACTAGTGCGTAAAATATAAGAAAAATAACTTTAAAAATGAATTATTAAGGGTATTTGTTTGAGATTGCTGCAAAGAGATTGATTGAGTTAGGTCAATGGAGAAGAAGAGAAATCATGCTTACTGCTTGTGGCATATGGCAACTGGGGGTTCTTTTGGTAATTTTCGAAATAAAACTAGTGACCGCAGGATCGAATCTGACGTTCCTAATATTTAATAATAAATTAGGGGGGGTTATAAGAATCGAATCGCTATACGTTAAAGAGAACGTAAATGACTATCTAATACTGTTAATAAAGATGAACGGGACATCGCGATAACTAAAACAAGCTGTGAACACATAAAAAAAGGTTTGCCTTGAAAACATGGGTTCCGTTTTTCTTTCAATACTGAAGATAATAGCGTAAATTCACTAATTTACTTTTGGAATATCAGTGATGAAGGAAAGCCAGTCACTTTTCGAACAATCTCAGCCAGTCATTTTTCGAATACGTTAAGCTTTATGTCTTCTTCGATAATTACTGAATAAAAGCATCGTTAATCATAACATAGGGGCAGGGGAACGAGTAAAATTCACATTCAATTTCGAGGCACTAAAGTTTATAATCCACAATAAAAATACCTAAAATTCAAACAACAACCACTACTAATAGTTCGAAATCACCGCGATTATTCATGGTTGCTATGGATACGTCAAGTGCATTCGATGCGATGAAAACGCAATTTTGCCACCAGTGGCGTTACTGCTCCCGGTGGTAAAAGTGTCGATCTGGCTATAAGTATGAAACTCTCCTTGCTCCAAAATTAATAATTTTCCCCACAGATTTATTTATTTACAAAGGGAGAGTCTCAAAAAAATATTAATGGCCTAACGGGAAATAATGCAAACTGTCGCTCCTCTCATTCATTATCTTTATGGACTGGGTACCCAGGGTCAGTCGAGGCGATAAACGTGTTGGTGAGAGTAACTCTTTGCTGATGACCTTGTTTACGTTGGGTATTCTTGGATTTACTTTCAGCATGTTCTACACTCTGTCCAACGAAAGAAAAATAAGTTAAGGTCGGGAAATTCAAAATTAGCCAATCAGGGCGAGCAACTGCTTCTGGAAGTTAATAGAGCATTTGAAATAAAATATCCTCCCCCCTCCCTTTCCAGGGCC
>JAHWFO010061346.1:631335-669587 GCA_023313115.1 Rhysida immarginata
AAATAAACAAACATCGATATCTCACACACTATTGAAACTAGATGAAATGTTTATGGTTCCATTTAAACCATACAATGTTTCTAAACAATTCTGCTGGATAAGCTTGTGTCACTCTGTTTATAAAAATTAAATGCAACATTTTTTAAACATAATCGCAGTTTTCCAATTCATTGTCGTTACTTTTTCGTAATTCGTATAGAAGGAATGCAAAAAAGTGACCGCAATATGCTTTGAATTAACAACTATAAATGAACTTTATAAAATAGTTAACCGTAATATTACCATTTTTTAAAAGTAATAATAGCGATTTTTTTTGCAATAATTACAGCTTTTTTTTTGTTCAAAAGTTATTGGATATCTTTTATTCTTTTTAGGCGATGGAATGTAATCACTATCCGAAGCCAATACAGATTCTGGTGTACATTCCGAAAAATGTTCTTCGTCGTATGGGTATTTGTCTAATATTAATTCATCGGTCACTACAATTTTCATTTCCGAAATCATGTCCATGATACGCATAAATAACTATTTGCCAATTAATTCAACAGTTGTTGAAATAATGTACGATGAAGAATTTATAAGCATATAATTTGCGTTCTTTAGCAATTTTTCGCACACTTTTATAACACTTGCAAGTTCTCATTTTGAGATTTCAAATTTTGAGTGATGTTGATATGCAGAATTGCTTACTTCATATTTAATATCCATTACGGAAACCATTTTACATGTCCTGTCACAAGAAAAAACAGTGAGTGACTAGCATATCTGTGACAAGTTACAATCCTAGGAGCGGAAATTTGCCAGCAACGAAAATTTACTTTAGTTTCTCTACCTCTCTTTACCTGCATGTGAAAATTCATTAAGGATTTTGCATTCTTCAATACTTTTTGTCACAGATTTAAGATATGTTTATAATTTTTAAGATTATATTGCAGATTTCTTTGGCTAAAATGATTATCTGGCTTCATGTGCTTTTCATTTTTTATATTGTTTATACAATTTGTTAAATAAAATATATGGCTGTTCATTCATAGCATATTAATTAAAATATACAGTCATTTCTTTTGCATTTTTTCGATAATAATCGCGAAAAATAACGACAATAAATTGGAAAATTGCGATTATGTTTAAAAAATGTTACATTTAACTCCTGTATACAGGGTTACAAGGAAAGTCGACCTAGATATTTAAGGACGTTATTATTTAGGTCGTTGCCGATAGATTTGACCCAATAACCTAATATCCAAAAGTAAACCGATTTCTAGATATGTGACTTTTAAATTAAAAGAAAAAAAAATTTTTTTTGCTCTAATTTCAACTTTTTTTTTAATTTCCAGACTCTAGGGTCCATTTTTTTTGCTGCTTTTACGTAGAGGCTGTGCCATTTATAAAAATAAATAAAAAAACAATTTGCATGTAGATGTTTTCATTAAGTGTTCTCAACTTTTAAGCACGTTAATTAAAAACAAGAATGATTTCACCGCTAAAGCGGATAAAGGTAGCACATTTTCATGTTATAGCATCGTACATGGATATATTAAATTAATCAACATTTTAAAACACTTAAGAGAAAATAAATAAATATGAAAACTAAATTGTAAATTACTTTTTAAGTAAGCTAATGTATAGAGAGAATTTAAACGAATAAACTTGAAGAACTGAAAGATAAATGGAGAGAGAGTTATTGCTCATACATTTAAAAAAATAAAAGTTCTTTAAGTTGTAAGAATACTTGCATAATGTGAACCTCATTAAACGAAGTGAGCTTCAATTGCTGAAGCTTCGTGTGTAAGCATCTATTATTTTTTCATATTAAATTACTAAAGTGTTTCTATGTTATAGTCTACTATTGATACAAGCGATTAACTACTATTAATTAGCAATATGTATAACAGTAGTGAGTTTTATATAACATTAAGCTAACAGCATTATGCTCTTGATACAAGTAAGCTATGGATAACAATAGATCTAACAACTCCTAATGAGTTGGTTGATATATTACACACCATATCTTCACATTGAAAGTTCTAACAATACTATGTTGTACCATTAGGGCACATGCAACAAAACCAATTCCCACTATTATTTTCTCGTTATATTCACTCATGACACGTTGTTAAGAGGTGTTTGATATATTACATGCTATATCTTAGCATTGAAAGTTCCAATGGTACCATATGGTATCATATGGCACCATTAGGGCACGTGCTACTAAACAATAACCATTGTCATTATTTACTCGTTATATTCACTCTATTGCATGTTGTTACAAGTTGTTTGATATATTACATGCTATATCTCAGCATTGAAAGTTCCAACCCTACTATATGGTATCAAATGGCACCATTAGGGCACGTGCTACTGAACAAAAACCAATATCATTATTTACTCGTTATATTTACTCATGGCACTTTGTTACGAGTTGTTTGATATATTACATGCCATATCTTAGCATTGAAAGTTCCAATGGTACCATATGGTACCACATGGTACCATTAGGGCACGTGCTACTAAGCCAATAACCACTATCATTATTTACTCGTTAATTCACTCATGGCACGTTGTTACGACTTGTTTGATATATTACATGCCATATCTTAGCATTGAAAGTTGCATTTGGTACCATTAAAACACGTACTACTAAACATTTCATACCAACATTATTTACGCGTTATATTCATTCACTAGCAGAGGACCCGGCGTTGCCCGGGATAATTACGCTTGTAGGTAAACAGAACAACCTCAAAAGGCTAAATTAAACCTCCAAATTGGTTAAATAATAACTCAATCACTACAATATAGAGCGAAGGGACTATCCATTCTAAGAAAAATCTGAAAGACAGGAATTTACCTCTTCACTTAAAAAATTCATTCTAGGTGATATATAGGGACTAGATTTACCGAAAAAAAAGTTTTTTAAGGCTCACAATGGATGGACCTCTCCAAGGATGCCATCTAGTCTAAATAATTTTTTACCCACGTAATCTTACTTTAGATATATACTTGATATTGTTGCAATTTCCTTTCTTCTTTCGATGTCTTGAAGAAAAAATTGGCCATTCATCACTTTGTGTAGTCTAGCAGTCGCCGATTCTTCTATTTACTTGCTTACCATTTGCTCAATACAGCACGGAGCTAAAGGAGTGCTTCCTCTATCGTCTTTCACTCTTTCTCAATAGTCTGCTAACTCATTATCTCCAATTACTGATCATTTTTAAAGATTTTCAAGAAATTGTTAAGTACTATGAATTCTCTTTTCTAAGAAATGCCTGAATAACAGGAATTCTATGCATTGAATTCTATATTGCACAACCTTTGCCTTGCATTGTTGGTCATGAGATATATATTGTTGTCCGTGCAGTGTGTTTGTGAATTGTGTGTTGATACCATTGTTGATACTTATTGTTGCAAAAACTTTGTCTTGCATTGTTGGTCATAAAATATTTCTCATTAATATGCCCTGCCATAACCATGAATATCGATTTTTTTATCAATAATTTTTAGGAGTTTTAGCATAAAATCTACTTATAAGAATGCACCTTTGGACTGTACGTTTATCCGACCGTCCGGCCAGCGTTTACACGATAACTTTAAAATGGATTAACTTTTTTAAATTCTGTTTTCAGAAATATGACCATCAAAGTCTTAGCTCGGCTGTTTCCGCTTTTCAGAATTTTTCGTGGACCCCTTCAAGTCGAATTCACGTGCTAAAATAGTGAGTGTAAAGAATTCAAAGATACTGGCATGTCATATAACAATCGATTTGTCAAGAAGGAATATATTGTTACTTTCTGTTCATCTTTTAAGCATTACTGACATCGGCGCGTGCACACGAAATCGCTTTGTCGACGCACGGTTGCTCAAGTGCTCATAATTCTTAAACTTATTATTAAATAGCAGAAAAATGGAGCTACTTATTGGTTTTATTTTACACACAATTTGAATCAACCTTCAACATTTCTACATTTTTTGAGGCAGAAGGTTGAAATTCAGAATATAGCTTCCTATGGGCATGTGCACCTTCACTATTTAGTTTGGTTTTGATTAGCCACTAAGGTCGGAGTTTTGGTGGTGAAAATTAGAGGGGACCAAATGGTTACGTGAATTTATGCATATAAAGGACTGAAATTCGGTATGCAGATTCCTATAAGCAAGATCTCCATTATATGACGATTTTTTTTCCCGAGTTATCCATGATTTCCCGATTCGTTGGCGGAAATGCATCGAAAAGATGGGGACTACATTGAAAAAAAGTGTACCAAATCTGTCTCTAATAACGGAGCTGTAAAAAAAAATTCCGGCTTTCATTTGACTGACCCTCGTAAGTAGAATAAGAATGGAGCTACTTATTAGTTTTATAATGTCAGTCCGTCTCCTTCATAATTTCTACATTTTTTTGAGGTAGAAGGTTGAAAATTCGGAATGTAGATTAGTATGGGCATGTCCATCTGCACTATTTAATTTGGTTTTGATTGGTATACGGGAGTCGGAATTATGGAGGTGGGATTCAGAGAGGGAAACGTATCTATGTGCTATTTAGGTACTTAAGGCATAAAATCCAGTATCCAGGTTCCTCTAGACAAGATCTACATTACTATGAAGTTTAGGCCCAATTGTTCCAGTGGGATCGAATTTGCGGGGGTGGCAGTCACTTGGTCCTTAGAACTGTGGCAACATATGGCATGTGATATATCATACGTTCGGAACTGATGAGAAAGGAAAGAAGATACGAGCTTTTATACACATTTTATATATTACGTTCGAGAAAATCAATTTCTTTATTAAAAACTTGGGAAGAGGTAAAAAGTGAAGAAAAAGGGGTAAAAATAGATGACTTGCTTTATCCTACACGTGAGGCGGGGGAAGGGGGGTTAATTTCTTTTTAAATAATGTATAAATGTACTTCTGCTTCAATGGTAAAGCTCCTCCTTGGAATGTTTACAAGATTTTATTATTTTTTCGAAATCTGAGGTAGACAGTGACCTTCCTCATGCTTTGAAGGTCATGTATGCGAAATTTTATCAAGATCGGAATAAAACTGTAGATTTGTATAAAAAACAAACAAACAAACATCCTTCTTTATATACATAGATGAGACATCCTTGCACATATGCGTGCCATTAGACCAATACCTGCTGTCACTAGTTACTCATATATATTCGTTCATGATATGTTGTGACGATTTGTTTAATATATTACATGCCATATCTGATTATAGGAAGTTTTTAGGTTATACCATTAGAGCTCGTGCCATTATAGTACGTACTTATTCCGGTTATCTCACGTTAGTACTTGTTCCTGCTCTGTCCCATATTAATGAATTGGTGAAAACAGACTTTGAAAAAGTTAATTCGTTTTCAAGTTATCGTAAAAAATACTAAGCTCCTAGGAATAAAAAAATTCTCTTGATTTAGAGACCTAACTGCCCTTTCAATAATCGTCAAACACGTGCATCCTGCACGCGCACAGTCTCATTAACGTTTAGAGCACGCGCAGAGCCGAACCCATGTATGTTCTCAACACGCGTTTTCCCGAATGCGAAGACAATTCGTGTCTTCCTGCAATTCAATACATGCACTCTTTCTATTGCAACACAATGAATTGTGGGAATTGTGTCTACAGACAGACGGGCGGACAGCTGGACAAACCGATCAGTTAAGCACATTTCTATATATAGAAAATGTGCTAAAAAGTTCTATGGAAGTTATCCTGCAAATTATTTTAATAACTTTTACGTCTTTTTAACTATCAAAGAGGTATAATACTCTCAGTTAAGTAGGCAAATCAAACACAACATGACAGAGAAAGCGGTCCCAGACTGCAAAGAGTAAATGTTTATTTGAAAGTACTTGGATTCTCCTTGTAAGATCAATCACAAAAATTCGGAGTTGCATGTAAATTAGCAGAGCTAAATCTCACGTTAATTGCTATCGCAATTTTTTTTGTATTTCACTCTTGTTCAGCTCAGCATCCGCTCATACCCTCCCCCTTTCATTATGCACATAAAACCATCCAAAGAGTGGAAGGGAATGAAAAGTGATAGTCAAAATGGAAAGAGATTCTTGAGCTCAAAAACAAAGCTGTTATTGAAGAAAAAAAAAAGGTGCACTTTATTTGACTCATTATTTCATAGAATAACGCAATAAATATCATAAAGCTCTATAAACTTGAGAATTTGATAACAGACATCGAATTTTATTTGCTAAAATGGATGTTGTTGAATACGAAAAGGAGAAGTAAAATTAAAATAAAATCATTTGATTTTAGAAATAGGCATATTTGTGTCATCATGTAACAAATTCTTTTCGAATTTTCAACATGAATTTTTCCTACTTAAATTGAAAACTTTTTTCATTGCTGGAGTTCATATTCGAAGAAATTTTGATATGTCTGAATGTGTATGCACTATTAAAATGAACGGATGAAAACTTTAGTAGAAGTCCATGGTTAAGAATCGAAAACACTACTTTTAAAATGCTCCCAATAGATGGCGAAACAAAATCGAAACTAAAAGCATGCACGAAAAATAGTTTTAAAATGTTCCCAAAGGATGGTGCTGTCATCTGAATATAGACTTTTATCGAATAATATTGTAAAAAAAATTTTTGAGATCGAAAATTTTTTTCAGAAATGTCAGGTAGACAGTGCCACAGAGTGCCTACTATATAGATAACTGCCTGTTCAATCGACAGTTTCCAAGTTTCATCGCAGTAAAGGAGAAGGGAGCTTTTGAGTAGGGTGAAGAAAGCCTTTTTAGCATTGAAATAGCCTTACCACTGCTACCATTCTATTGTTTTCTACTAGTTAGCCTACAAAGAGGCTGCATATTTACATATAAATGTAATCTTATATATATATTTAATCTTATATATTATTTAATCTTATATATTAATATATAATAATAATATATTAATCTTACAAATATATTAATCCTATATATTATTAATATATAATCTTAATTTTATATATTAATATATCAATCTTATATATTAACATTATTTAATACTTAATCTTATATTTAATCTTATATATATATTTAATTTTATATAATTGTTAAAAAAAATGTTTATTACATGTCGCATTTTTTTTAAAAGTAACATTCTTTGGCTTGTTAATGGTGCATATTAATTAATATCTAGGAATATTGTTTCATTTTGACACTTAAAAAGACTTAATCAGCTGTAGCTCTGTGCATAAGTAATACAGTTGTTACCAAGGTTTTCCCTCACTAAAAGCGCCCTCACGTGAGAAGTCGTTGAACTAAGGCGGTCTTAAGATTTCAATGGAACATGCTGCTACCTATATAGTTGGTTGTGACAGTGCTCTTCCTCCTGCTTTGAAAATCAAATGTGCACAATGGGCCTTTTTCAAACGATTAAGCGCGAGATTATGGCTGCGCTCATGTTTGATCGAAAACGAGGCTGTCTGTAGAAGCGCAGCTTGCTGCGAATGAATGAATGCTTATTCAGTCCCTTTTTTAAATGCACTACCATCGTACACGTTGAAGGATGTAAAAGAAATTGTTAGGTCGAAGGCTTAAGGAACCGAGAGAAATCTGGAAACTTGATCAAATCAAACTGTTCATTGTTTTCAGGATGCAAATTACAATTTTCAGGACATAAAAATTACATTGTTCAGGACATAAAACTGTTCATTGTTTTCAGGATGCAACATAAAAATTTTCAGTTCCTTCTTCAATGATGATCATTACTTCAAATTCATTTGACAAATGGGGTTTATTTTGTCATTGTTATTGTTGTGTTGTTGAATAACCCGCAATGGACTACGTTCTTTTCAACTCATTATTATTCCTTTCCTGAGTCCAAAATGCGCCGTTTTAATTCTTCATTTTTTCCCCGCAAGCCTTTTGATTGTACCAACCTGATTTTATGTGGTGTACGTTTTTATATGTCTGATTTTGAAATTTGTAATTCTTCTATTTCCTTTTGTGTTTCATTTATACAAGTATTGGCTATTTTCAATTTTGGCATATATTTGAAAATTTTTCCTGTGAGCCTATTGGGGTTTTTTCTTTCAAGATTTTCATAAAAACTATTCTCCTTTTCCTAACGATACAGTATCAGTAATTTTTTCAGTATGTGTGTATATTTCATTGTTGCGACGTACTTTAAATATTGACCCCAACATAGTTCTTAATATTTTTCTTTCAGCTACTTTCAGTTCTTAAGTTAACATTTTTTTGATCAGGGTCCGACATTTATCTGTATAAAGTGCTTCTGGGCATATTACTGTTGTTTAGTGCAAAAGTTTAGCTTTGAATGATATTGACTTCTTTTAGATATCTTTGGTGAGGGAATAGGCCGATTTCATCTTACTGACTCTTGCTTTAAAAGCTTTTTTCTCTGACCCGTTTTGTTAAATTCTCTTAAATACTTGAACTTTTATTTATTCCGTCAAATTGTCATATTGGGTAGTCTAGACATTCGTCATAAACTTGGTTTTTGGAAGGAGATTCTTAAATTATCTCTCTTAGCTTTTTGTCATATAATGTATTATTATTTTCATTGCATGGATTGCAATAAACACTCATTGCCAGTGCGTTTATATTTATATTGTTTACTTCACTTGCACACACATATGCAATATGTAAAATATTATTAAGATCAATTAATTAATTGATTGATTAATTGATCTTGCCGTATTGATATAAAAATATAACAAATAATAAAACAAAAAATAAAAATAAAAAAGTAATAAAAAATAACATCCCAATATAATTTTAATTGATTTTAATTAATAAAAATTTATTATACAAAGTGTATATGTTAAATTCATGAATTATATTCATTATAATTTATATCAAATTTTAATATTAATTAAGGAAATAATAAATAAATAAATAAATAAATAAATAAATAAAAGTAATGATAGTATAGTGATTTTTGAAGTGATTTTCTTTAGTCATTCGTTTTGGTCTATTTCGCAACACAAATTTATTTGCAATAGCCTCCTTCTTAACTAATCTTAATTTATCAAGTGACTCCGTGAAATATCCAGAGTTAAAATCCAGTGATTAAACAGTTACGTCTTTATTAATCTATAAATTAACAAATACAGTGCTTTCCCGTGTGTGAATTTCACCCGTCAGCCTCGTTTTCAATCTGGCAAAGATGCCGCCATTTTTCAAGTCTCGTAAACGTGAAAAAGGCCCGTTTCATCAAGATCTGAATACAACTGTAGATTTGTATAAGAGACAAATAAATATATTAGGGTCGTACAAGGAATTTAAAAATACTCTCCAAATGCGTTAAGGCATGTATCCCCTTATGCAAGAAGGTGTGTAATTCCTTTATGGAAGAAGTCTTTCGTTTGCGTGTGGAACCATTCCAAAACCTCTTCCTTCACTTCATCGTCCGAATGAAATCTGCGGCCTTTCAGATGTTTCTTGAGATCCCCAAACACGTGAAAGTCACATGGGGATAAGTTAGGGCTGTAAGGTGGATGCTGCATTGCTTCGCAGTCGAACTTTTTGATGAGGTCTACCGTTGCTTTGGAGGTGTGAGGATGCGCGTTGTCGTGTATAAGCAGCACTCCTTCTGTAAGAAGTCCAGAACGCTTGCATTTGATGGCCGCGCGCAATGCCTTCAATGTTTCCCCATATCGTGCTGCGTTAACTGTGGTGCCTCTTTCAAGAAAATCCAGTAAAATCGGACCTCTGCGATCAAAAAAACACGGTCAACATCACCTTCCCCGTGCTGTTTGCGATTGCTTTTAATGCTTTCGGGCTGAAAATGAAAGCACCAAGTTTCATCCCCTGTAACGATTCTGTCGAGAAAACTCTCTCCTTCCTGTTCATAGCGAGTCAAATGTTGCAGGGACATGGCCATTCAAACTCCAAGAAACTTTGTTCCGATGTCAAATGATGCGGGACTCATTGTGCACATATTTTTCTGCAGTGGAGATGGTTCCTGATAATGGAATGAACAGTTTCACAACTAAGGCCCGTTTTAGCAACCACGACATCAATTGTCACTCTTCTGTTTTCCTTAACATCGTCAGTTTTGGCTTTGGAATCATCCGTGATGGCGCGGTTTGCTTTTGCAGGTCGTTGGTCATCTTGCAATGAAGACCGTCCCTGCGAAAACCTCTTGCTCCATGCCCAAACACGAGTGAGGGTTAGACAATCATTTCCATAGACGTTCTGCATACGACGATGAATTTCAGAAACTGAATCTCCCTCACATGTCAAAAAATGAATTACTGCTGTCTGTTCCTGTTTCGTTGACTCCATTTTGTTGTTTGGATGAAGCGATCACTCCCAGAGCTTCGAAGCGCGAGCCTATCGTTCTTTCTCATGTGATGCAACACTTGCAACCTATTGTTCAATTTGCACGTGGGGTTTTGCAATTGTTGAAAACAAAAACTTAGGATCCTACACGTCGTCTTTATTTTTCCCACACAAATTTTCGTTTTCATTTGTACGACCCTTATACAAAATGCATACATGCATAATACATACATGCATAAATGCAAATATATACAGGGCAATACTGCTGGGTAGCCAATACGCTCTGCTGCAAGGGCCAAATCATAGCAATCTATATACAGGGTGTAAATTATCTCCTGCGAAAAAACTACACTATGAAGTAGACGAAATTCAGGCGATTAAAGTGATATAAGACACTTGGGATCGCAGTCGCAAGCAATGCCGTAAATTGAACCTCAAACTAAGCTGAATGGCGTGGCACTGCGTAGCAAGAGCCAGATTTGGGCGACTGTGTTCACAAAATGACAGTACGCCAAAAGCTAATTGAACTACCAGTATTTGTTCATTTCCTAGATACTTTTTGATGAAAACATGATAAATGCTATCGGTATTAAACAAGGTTGGTACTGCTCGTGCTACTGACTCCGATGCGAGAGCAGAGTACGTCACGTTGGAGTGGAAAACGGACCCCTTCGGTATGAGGTAGTGGGGAACGGGGGAACCAGGCAGCCGGGCCGCACCGAGCGAACACAGACGCCCAAATTTGGCTCGTGCTGCATCACTTATTTTAAGTTGTCGCAAATTTGTCTTATATCACTTTAATCGCCTGAATTCCGTCTACATCATAGTGTAGTTTTTTTGAAGGAGATAATTTACACCCTGTATATATTTTGCTAAGTAAAATTAACAATGTCTAATAATCGAAATTAGAAATGTATTTGGATATGTCCAGTTTTTCTTTCGTTGGACAAAGTATAGGCTTCTAGCTGAAAAGTATCTGCATCACTAACACGATTTTCTATGATGGCGTCTTTTAATCACAAACAACTTCTTCTAAACTCAAAACAACTTCATACATAGAGGCTGCCATCTTTGAAATCGCCCGTGCCATAACCTACTGACGTTTGTTATAGGCTATCCCCATGCTAGCTAGAAGAAATACTGGCGTTTCTGGCACGCTAGCAGTAGAAAAGTATATGTAATCAGCGTGCGCTTATTATAGGAAGGGCTTTAATGCTAATAAAAGTAAATGATGCAACAAAAGAAAACAATTAAATATCTCCTTTCTTTTTAACAATATAACACGAATTATCTACTTCAATTCTACGTCTGGGAGATTCGAAAAATAGCTCGATAATTCTTTGATGCGTGTAATAACAATTAGTAAACAGTGTCATTAACGATTCCTAATGAATAGGATAATAGCGCCGACGAAGCGAAAATTTCAGACAATCTCGGAAGTCGAAGAAGCCTATGGGAATCCAACGGAGTATGGAAGTCGACAGCATCGATTGCTTTGCTATGTTCGTGGTCCAAAAATCATTTGAAGATCTTAGAAGAGTTGTTGGTGTATGGCAAGATACTTTCCAGGAGGGTTCAAAAGTTCTAAGGCTGCTAAAGGACAATGAAGAATGGCATCGTTCGTGCGATGCGTGAAGCAATTGCTTTCCAGATTTGACAACTCAGACATCTATTTCCAGTCATTCTGGCATACAGTAAATCCCCAGGAACCTAAATATCTTGTCGAATGACCGTCAGCATTAATTAAACTCGGAAGCAACCAATTTCGAGTGATGTATCTCACATTAAGAGACTTGGACTAATATCTGACGAACAATGAACGCAGACTCTAGGATTAGCAGGGATGCCTCAATTGCATCAGTTTGCTGCTCAAGTAGTTGAAGCGTTCCAGGATTCAAGTCCACTAGTATTGCTGGAGACTGCTTACCTTCGGGCAAGATTCCAAGAGTTGGTGGATCAAATATCGCTCTTAAATGAATAACAGATGATTGTGTAAAGTCACATATTATATGTGATATGCAATGAGACGCCAGAAAGGTGACTCTGTTCTGTCCGGTCCTGGCGAAACCGGTAAATCATTTTTGCTGGAAAAAGTGCTGGTGACTGTTCGATTGGAAGGCAAAACTGCCCTGGCAATGGCAACGAGTGGAATTGCAGCACTTCAATTAATAGTCGGGCGAACGGCATATTCAATGTTCAAGCTAGGTCTGGATGTAAATGTAACTTCAACCTGTAATACCCATATTCAGTGGCAACATGCAAAATTGCTTGGTAAAGGCAGATCCTGGACATGCGAGCTACTAAATATATTTCTTTTCGTATAATTTATGGGTGTTCAGTGTTGCTTATTGCGCCGAGCACAACACATTTATAATAAAAAAAATTACTTACATTTTTGCAATGCTACTTTGGCGCATTGGTTAAATGGTGTGATGTTGTGAGTTTGAATCCTTCAGAAAACACTTTTTAGACAGAAACAACTTTGTTTCCCGTCTTCGTTTTGCCTTGACAAGCTCGGCGAAGACGGGAAAGTACGATTTTTATTATATAACTTATATATCGGTCTTCGTCAAACTTAAACTTTTACGTGACGAATTTGATGCCGTAAGCATAAAACCGGTGGTATGAGGATTGTTCTTCAACTGAACAGCAGTATGCCACCCTTGCGTTCCGTACGGAAACATAAGCACATAGTGCAGAGGATCATATCATCGGTTATTTTCTAAAATCCGACGAACTCTACATTCGGTGCACCGGCCCAAGATAATATCATCATATGCACTGACTCCCTGCCAGGTAAAAAACCACAGCAACATCCGAAGTTGTTGGTAAATTGTAGGGTCGACGGCCATTAGGTTGAACGTTTTAGGTATTAAGCAATACACCAGCCAATTCCGAATAATCAGGTTCAAAACAAGCTACAATACACAGCGGGGATAACGCCATCGGCGGATTTCGGGGGGTATAGGGACTTAGCCCCTCCTGGCGTGTATTAATTACTGTATTAGCCCCCCCCCCCCCTGGCGTGTATGACGCCACCGACCAGTGGATGGGGGGATGGGGCTTAGCCCCCTCATTCATTTTACTTTAAATCCGCCGATGGATAACGCAGGCAATTCGTTTTAATACCAAGAACCGTTACAGGTGACTGATCATTTTGTGGAGTTCAAATGTCGACAATTTCCCGTTCGTCCTGCTTATGCAATGACAATTAACAAGTCCCAGGGTCAAACCTTAAACAGCATTGGTATAGATACTGATACACTGCATTCGTTTTGCCTTGAAAAGCTCTGCGAAGACGAGCATCTCAGCTATTACCTCCTATAATAAAGGCCTGAGCACTGAAACGTCATACACCGCAGTAGGGCATTGTTAATCGTATTTTTGCTAATAACAAGCCCGAGATTTGTCCTGATTATGATGATGTAACAATGTATAACGTTTCAGCGCACAGGCTTTTATTATAAGTCGTATTGTTATGCGCGGGCCCTGCAGCCGGGCGAATAGGCTACCCAGCAGTACTGCTCTGTATATATTTGCAACACCCTGTACATCCATTTTTATAAAATGGTAGACAATGATACACATAATAGATCATGCTATAGTGTTGCATTTTGTCCCTATGAACATGGGTCCGAATTTGAATGCTTATTGAGATATGAACAGAAATAAAAATGCCGCCACCAAGATCAACATTTTAATAACTCGGGTTCTATAACATCTAGGATGATGAAATTTGGGGGAAATAATAGGGTACATAAAACTGTGTATACGGTTAAAATTTGATCTAATTCCAACGAGTAATTTCCGAGTAACGCACTCAATGTCGTAACACGTGCTGGTTAGTACTCGCATGTGAGCACTGTTACGATTTTGAATGTGTAACACGGAAACTACTCGTTGGAATACGATCAAATTTTAATGGTATACACAGTTTTATGTACCCTATTATTTCCCCCAATTTAAGAAATGAGACAATGCACTTATTGACTTGAAGAGGTGGCATTCTAGTACATTTTCAATACGTGACTAATTTTATTACTACAAGAAGCTTCTCCGAATATCTTCATTGTTTCGGGACAAAACTTCAACATTTTATAAAAGAATCACTCTAAACGGCAAATTGTTTTCGCACTCAAAATAATCCTTTTTCCTGTCTATTCTTTAAAAAGACTAAAAGGCGCTGTAATAGGTAGATTAACTGCTCATAAAATAATGAAAGTAACATACAATTTCATTACACCAACTTTAACAGTGATTTTACATTTACTCATGGTTTATTAATAAAATTTAAAAGTTCTAAAATGAAGAAGTTTCTAATCTTATGAAAATGAATTATGAATTGCTTACTAATGTAATAAATCAGATAAAATCATTTGCCAAGTCTGAAACACCTACTTATTTCAAAAATAGACTATTCAATTTTAGGAATGTTATCTTTTATAAAATGTGTTTTGTAATATGATTTATCATTGAATATGGCATGTATACAAATTTTTTGGAATAATCTAAATATTGATATAAGGTAATAAAAAAATGTTACATTTCTTCAATAAAATATTAATAAAGTAATTTGTTAAATTTTATAATTCTGCTTTTTCATTTCTTTGCAGAAATCACTTGGCCCTCCTAGTAATTATTATGGAACAATGACTCACTCATATCCCCCTAGTTTAAGTATGGCTCATACGGCAACATTGCCACGCACAAGTCAACCAATGCGCTCATATTCGCCAGCCCCGTCAACATTGGAGAAACCTAAACCTCAGGCCTTGCCTCCAACAGGTAAATACATTATTATTACAGTTGATTCATAAGTCCCGATGGGATTTAGAAGTTGATACAACAATAACTATAATAGACAAAGCAGAAATGTTTGTATCAACAAATAGAGATTCTCTCCAAGTTTTGTACATATCTCATATGGGTTCCATATGTCTGCCCTAGGTGATACGGCAGGCATCAGTCCTATATTTAAGTGTCTGTCACACACTCCAAGATCTGATGATTGATGTCAGCCACTCCACGAGTGATTTTCTTGCAGCTGGACTAAATCGCATTCCAAACTAATGTTTTTTCACAATATTCCCATTTCTCCTATGATTTCCTACGATGATCAGTTTGTTGTAACCATGAATACTTTTAAATACTTAGGGTTAATATTTTTAAGTAAATATTAACTCACGATCTTATTTGGGACCACCATATTGACTCTCTCCTTACAAAACTCAATAAAAAAACAAGGGATGATTTCCCGTCTTCAATATCTTCCTTACCATATCTTATTACTACTTTACTTTTCTTGGATACATTCAGCACTAGGTTACGATATTATATTCTGTGGATCCTCCACTAACTTTAATTTAGCAAAGTTGCTAAAACTTCAAAAGTTGTTCCTTTGAACTCTTTTAAAAATCACTAAGTCGTTTCTATTTTAAGTTATTTTTCAACCATTGGTATTCCTACAGTTTCCCAGATTTATGTTATTCAATTATGTTCCTTCATTTTTAAAACTACCAATTCATAATTATCTCTTCTTTCTCCTATTCCTATCTGTTTAAATAAAGATCGTCATAATTACACTGCCCGTAATGCCGGTAGTATATAGCCCGACAAAATTTTCACCTCAGATGTAGCTCTATTAACGGTATTAGTATAACGATTGGGCTTATTTGCCTTCCAAAATCCGCTCTAGTTCCTTATGCTACTAGGTAACCACAGAAATTCTTGCCGTTTTTAATTCCGGAAAACATAATGATTTACACAAAAAAGTAGCGTATCGCTAGTCCCCAAAGTAATCCCCATTGGCATCTATCACCTTCTGCCAACGTGTCTCCAGTTGATCAATCCCCTTGCTATAAACTGGCCGGTCTTGGACTCAAAAAAGTCCGTGAGTGCCTTTCGCAGGTCTGTATAATTGGTGTAGGATTTTCCATGAAGATAGTTGTCCAGAGAATGGAAAAGGGGATAACCCGTTGGAGCAAGATCTGATGAGTAACGTGGATGACATAACGTTTCCGAGCAAGCTGCTCTGCGGTTTCCCTGGCCAATCGCGCCACATATGGCCAGGCATTGTCTTGAAGGAAGAGTACTTCTTTGCGATTCACCAATGCTGGCTCCTTCTGCTGCAATGTCTGTTGCACACGTTCCAACTGTTGGGAATACAGGTCCGCAGTGGTGGTTTGGTCAGTTGATAGCAGCTGGTAGTGAACCATTTGGCGTCTAGTCCAGCAGACACATTAGACTACGGGGTTCATCAGAAATGGCAAATTCTCCCGATCTGAATTTCTGGAACCAATGCCTTGTGGTGCATTCATTTACAGCTTCATCCCCAAATGCAAGACATGCTCAGCGACTTGATGCTGCTGCTGACAAGCCCACCTTGAAGTAATAAAGCAAACAACACCTAAACAGAGATGAAGGAAGAAAACCACTTGTCCACAAAAACGTATACATTTATGATATATTGAACTCGTTTTTGTGGAGAAGTGGTTTCCTTTCTTTCCACAGATTATAATGTCTGTTTATATTTCTTGTATAATTTCATCAACACCTAACCATCTTCTTCGATGCCTCCATTTGTCTTCACTTCTGCATGAGATGTGATTGATGTGAATGACCAACAACCCTGTATTTATGCAGGCTAACCTTCCTGCTCCCCCTGTCAGATTTTGGACCACACTGTACACTCATTTGCATATCTTTTATCGCTTCCTTTTATGGCAACATAAAAACTGCAAGAAATTTTGCGGTTACCCAGGGTATTTCGTAAAGCCCTAAAAATTATTATTTTCCGATAATTTGTTTCAATTTGCTAGCAATCTTCGTTAATTTTATATACATTAAAATGGAATAATTTAGAATGGATTTGGAATAGCATAGAATGACTTTGACCTTTACAATTTCTCCTGCGCGAAAGTCTTGTTGTTAACTCCTCTCCAGGTAACACGTTGGTAAATTTTAATCATATTTAAACCGCGATAAAAATTAAAATAGCCTAAAATAGGGCTAAAATAATTAATAAGATTTATAGAGGCCTTACAATACAATAGTTAAAAAATATTGGAAGTGATAGATGGAGAAAACATCAAATTTTTTATGAGTAATAACTTTTTTTCCTTTAATAACTGGCTAATTAGATTAAGTCAGGTATTTGGTCCAGAATTGGGTAAACGTCAAAATATTGCTGGGTAAGTTTTTTTAGAATTTGGGTCGGAGATGCATTTATAAATTTCGATTGATTTTAAAATCGGTGTATTTTTAGAATTTGAAGATGTTCTTAAAATCTGTATGGTGTCTTCTATCATGCAAATGGGAATACCTTGTTTCGGCTTAGTTCGATTTCTTGTCTTTTTTATGGTAGGACGTAGCATGTTCGTTCATTAACCTGTTTTATATCGTAGAATTAGGTTGAAAAAGGTTGTCAATTTAACTCAAGGGGCCATCCTGAGCAAAATAGTTTTTTCTCGAATTAGATATTTAAACCCAGTAATTTACCTCATTGTGGATATTATCTGGAAGTTTTTTTTATGAACAATCCAAAACTTCAAAGAATTTCTTTATACACTTTATTTGATGTTATATCTTCAGGTTGTAAAATTACCAAATTTTTGGCAGAGCTAAATATTGAGCAGACAACATATAATTGGCCATGGGAAAAACAGTCTTGCTGTAGATCTATGCCAACCATATCAAGAGTCTGTCCCTGTGCCTGATGTATTGTCATGGCAAAGGATATTTTCACGGGAAATAAGACTCGTTTGAAATTGAAATGGTAGCCCAATTGTATGAGCGGAACCCGTAGAATAAGTACTGTTTCCCCTTGACCTATATATCAGTAATAATGGTTGCCTCAATAATATTCCTTTACAATGATTGTATGTGAAGGCGACTGTCCTTGCACATTTTAGGCAGACGAAAATTTCACAGAAGCATTATTGGGGTTTGAGAAAAACTTTCTTCCTGTGGTGTTGTTAAAACATCAATATGACCTCTCATTAAATCGCCCAAAAACATCTCCCACTTTGATGAGACAATTGCCATTCCGATAAACTTGGACTTCAAATGGAAAAGGCTCTACGGCTGCACTTAGTTCACTGGTGGTACTATAAGTTTCGTGTTTAGACATTTAGCTGAAATATTCAAGCTTGGTTTTGTAAGGATCTCCAGCAGACATCATAAAGTGCTTGTACACGTGGGCGCTTTCGTCTGCGAAAGAGCTGTGTGCACGCTTTCGCAAAGAAAGAGCGAGTGTATAAAGGCAATTCAAAGTCAGGCGAATGCTTGCGGAAAAGCAAGCACGCAATCCTCTCTCACAGTCCTCTGCCATACATCTCCGCACGAGAGCCTTTACACACAATCTTCTCAAGCGTGTGACGTTCCAGTTTTATAATCATAATCATTCATGTGAGAATAGAATTCCGAACATTAATTTATTCTCAATTTTGTTTTATTAAAACTATTGATTTGTTTACTTGAATATTCTTGAACTGAGACAAGCTATAAAGGATAGTTTATTCTTCTTTGGTTAAATTTCTAAATCTGGATAAATAATTTTATTAGAGGTTTAGAATCTCTTTTTTTCTGAAGAAAGTTTCCCTCTCTTTTCAAGTTTGTTTATTGCCTAAGCTCGGAATGCTTTTAACTTTCGTTCCCCTTTCACCGACAACGTTCACAGGCTCTCGTGGGATGATCCATTGATTAGCACCTAGGTTGAGGCAGCTAGAAGCCTTTGAATTTTACGACTGTTTATGGAAACGAGTCAGCTTGGAAAGAAAGAGCAGATCGCGGGGGTGAGGTTAAAGACACCCAAGGAGGAAAGTTTACCCCCAACGACAATTAAGAACAGCAGAAGGCAGACTAATGGCCCTCTGCCATACATCTCCCGCACGTTGTGAATCTCTTGCAGGTGGTTGTGAGACGAATTGGCACCTAATTCAAGATTCCGTCCTTTAGTTTAATTCTTTTATTTTTCATTTACTCCCATGGCGCAAAAGTTATAACTTTAATTTTGCTCAAAACCGAGGCTTTTTAATTTTGTTTTCATATAGCTGCGATCCAGCGAAAACATTGACAGTTATCACATAAAATTCAGTTAGTATTTGTCCCAAAAATGATGCGATCCCGATTGAAGACTCCCATTTGAGCCACAAAACATCGGTGGCAGACCACCAGATTCCTAAGAAGGAAGTCATTTGACTCGTACAAAGAGCATGTATACTCTATTTCTCCTGGCCATGAAAGCGTTTTCTTTTTTATAAATTCTTATTGGTTACATTTTGTTAATTATTTAATGGTTCAGATTCATATTTATTGGAACCTGATTAGGTTAGTGAAGCTAGTAGTGCAAACTCAAAAAAAAAAAAGGGTGAGGCCTTGGCCTGGTGGGCTTTCACTGAAACACAACTTCAGAAGTTAAGCAACATCAGGCACAGCTAGTCATTGGATGGGTAACCATCCGTTATTGACAATCTTCACCCCCGCCCCCCTGGCTGCTGTGACCATCATACAGTAGTTGTTAATCCCGGTTCATCCAGGGACCGAACTCGTTGGCCTCAGGCCATACAGGCCCTGGATGGACGTATTTGATTACTAATCAAGAATTAAAAAAAAAAATTAACTAATATGAATAAATCTTATTGTTATTGTTAATCTTAAAATTGAGTCCCTCTTTCTTATCTCAACCCTTTAGGGCACGAATCTGTGATGAAAGAAATACTATGTAAGATTCGGTATTGTGTTTTAATATTAATTGGTAATTAATTAATTAACATTTTCCCCGATATTAATCTCAAGATAAATGCCACACCCTGTATATTTCTTGATTTTTACATTAAATTAAGTTACCGTAGTTATTTAATATACATGTGTCATTCCAAATAAAAAAATAGATTGTAAGATTTTCAATCATGTGCAAATTTTAAGAAAATTTAATCTGATTTCAAATTTTTCCTTTTTTTAGGTCCAGTACAACCTCCTCCAAAACCACAGAGGACCTATCAACAGCCAGTTACATCTCTTACAAAGAGTGTTAGAGCTACACCACCTCCACAGGGCCCTCCTCCACCTGCACCTTCCCCACGTACAAATCAAGCTGGTAAGTCAGGCGAAGTGGACAGAGAAGCCTAAGGACTAAAGAAAAAGGCCCCTTCATAAAGTTGAATAGATTTTATATGTGATAAAATAAATAAAACTATTATTTCTTGTAGGTGAGCTTTATTTTACGTTTCAATTCATAATACCATTAAATTGAAAACATAAAAAGATATCTTATTCAGTAATGAATATAAAATATACTCTTGACTTGTAAAAAAAAGAAGCAAGTGCAATTTCTGAATGTTGAAATAATGAATATGGTGGCATTTTGCTCTAATTTTTATCACATATCTACTCAACATTATGATTTATCATGTCAATGATACATTTTTTGTTTACGATTTTGTGTTTTTTCATTTTTGAGAGTGCTTTCATTTTTCTTTTAATTTTTGTGACTTTTTTTTCTTTTGTACTGTCAACCAATGATGGTTGTGTGGGTGATGTTTTTTTCCTGTGCTGTAGCAGTGAGCCCAGTGTTTCAGATGTCACCTGAGCGCCCTGTGCCTTATCGGGCAACACCTGAGCGCTCTTACACACAGCCCTCGTTTGCCTCTCCTGAACTCAGACATGATGATCAATTATCTCCAGGTAAGACAAAGGAGGGAGCATTTGCCCACCTGCAATCGTGAATGTTAATTTTCATTCTTTTTAAATAACTTTTATAACCTGGCATAGCTTCGTCCCTGTTCATTCCTTCCTCTTTTGCAACTGAAAAAAGAAGAATGAGGCTTTCTCCTTGGGCTGTGTGAACATTTCTTTCTCTTTTAATTAATGAATTAACTTTTTCAAAAATTTTTGAATTTCTCCTCTACTTTTGATTTCATTTTTCCTGTTCTACAATCACAGGGCTTAATTTTCTTGCTAGTTCTTAATGGTGCTTCATTTCTGTAGAAACAATTCAAAGCTTCTGCCAGAACTAGGCAAAATCGCTTTAATAATGTGGCCTGTACATCTCATTAAATTGCAGTTACGATTTAATTTTATTTATTATTAATTAATTCGCTCTTTAGTTAAATAAATGTAAAGGGAATTTCGTTTTATCTGTGAGAAAAAAAATAAAACTAAAACTTCAGCGAGATTAATGTTAGATCTGTGGAAAGCAAAACAGAAAATTTTATTTGGATTTTTTTTGCGTAAAAAAATAAAATAAGAGAGGGGTAAGATGATGTGCTGAAAGGGGGAAATTTTCTCATCAGCTGATTTCCCATTGTTGGGATGAATGGTTGAACATCCGGGAGGGAGGAAGATGCCCAGGAAAATAGCAGGAGGTAACTGAGGCCCGGATTCACAAAAGTGCCGTTAGCGACTTATCGACAACATTTCGTCATTACAGCGTCTAACAACATTTATTACTATTCACAAAATCTGTCGCAAATGAAAACGTTGTCAATTTACGACGTAAGATAACGACAAGTCAGAGCTGAATATTTAAAATGGTGGAAAGCTTGCACACGATAAAGAAAGACATCGTATTCTGATGTTTTGATTATCGTGACTCAGCATTGATGAAATATCAGTAATCAAATATATTCGATACTGTAGATTTTCTAGAGATGTGATTTTTCAATTGGCCGAGAGGCTCAGTCGATATATTAATGGAAGAGCAAATTGGCGAACTTGTTCAATAAGGTATTGAATTTTGAATAATTTCTTTCTATCAAATGCTTCTTTATCAGCATTTGATATTTTTAGAGAGTGCTTTATTTTTTTTGTACTCAGCAACTACAATTCCGAAGAAGTAAATTGTTGCTTTCGCTTTTGAATTTTGTCCATTTTCCTTACTTCCGTTGCACTCGGAACCTTATTGGCTGTTTTCAAGCAAACAAAGACGTCATTTCCGTACTCTCGAAATCAGACTACTATTTTCTCATTATGTTTAAAAAGGCTAACGACGCATATTGTGAATTGCATTTAAGAGAAATCGTAAAATTGCAAAATTTACCGACATCGTTACCGTGGCCGACGAAAAAGACAGGCACGGCGCGGAAAACTCACCTGATCACCCTAGGCTGAATAACAGTGTAATCCTCATTGCTTCCATCTTGATTTTTAAGAATCAGTATTTTTTCGTTTGTTGAAAACAATGAAGGTTGGATTGTTGATCAGCCTACCATGGTCAGGTGACTTTTCCACGCTGGGGCCTGCCTTTTCCTTAGGCTACACATCGTTACTGTACATTAATAACATTTTTGTGAATCCGGGACTAAGCTCTGTAATGTGAAAATGCTAATGATATAATTAAGAATCATTTGTCATAGAAATATGTTGTGACATTCTAGACCTGTAAGTTAAATGCACACCAGTAGTTCCTGATTGGATTCGATCAAACATAAAGTCAGAAAAAACAGTTGACTGAAGATGGCCGTTTCCCAATTTTTTCAGCAGGATGGTGCAATTGAATCATGGATACAGTGGCATTGGCATGCATGAGGTGAACACACAGCCACCAAGCGATTAACCACAAACTTTTAGTATGCGAATTCAGTTATGATTTTTGAGCATCAATGAGTGAAAGAATGAGGTGAAACTGGCCTCACTGAACGTTCAACACAACAAGTGTTCTTTACCAATACGGATACAGCCGTGACCGAGAACGCTGGGATTCTCCCAGAGAAGAGGCCCACGAATGGACGGGATGTAGGTGCATCCAATCGTCGGAGTTGTAGCCAGCACTGGAGGAAAGTTCAGACCCGACAGCGAGTAAACGATTCATCGTCAGGTGGATTTAATGGCCCTCTAGAAAGGACGTTCTAGTGCTATTCGAAATAACGCCCATTGCAATCCAAACATTGTTGCCAACGATTTGGCAGCTTCTCGAGCCGTCTCCGATAGAATCCAAGATCACGTGATTCAATAAACTTCCAGAATGCGTTTTCGACGTCTGCTTGGGTTAGGAATGTTTTCCTCCGGAGAAAATTGTCCAGGCTCTGGGAAAGATGGTAGTCGGTAGGGGAGAGGTCTGAAGAGTACGGGGGGTGTAGAAGCACCTCGTAGCCCAGAGCCTGTAGCGCTTGCACGGTCGTTCGTGCAACGTGCGGACGCGCGTTGTCATGCAGCAGAAGGACGCCTTTGCGATGCACAAGTGCAGGTTGTCGATGACACAGTTTTGTGTGCATACGATGCAGTTCACGACAGTAGGTCGCAGCGGTGATCGTCTCCCCCTGATGCAGGAAGCTTTAATGCACTACACCACGGATGATCCACCAAACTGTAACCATGAGCTTCCTGGGGTGCAACGGGGGTTTAGAGAACTGTCGCGGGGGTTCATCAGCATCAAGCCACTGTGCTGACCGTTCCCTGTTGTCGTATAGGAGCCATTTCTCGTCACAGCTGACAATGCGATCAAGAATCCCCGCTTCTTCATGGCGCAGAAGCAATTACGTACACACCTTCCACCGATGCCCTTTTTGGTTTTCCGTAAGTTCATGTGGGCCCCCTTTGTCCTGCTTTTTCACCTTGTTGATGGTCCTAAGTTGTTTACTGAGAGTCGACGCTGATACGGCATGATCCCGAACAGTTTTTGACGGGTCCTCTCCACAGATCGCTTCAGATCAGCGTCATTCAACACGTTGGGTGGTCTGCCGTGTGGCTCATTTTTCAGGTCCGTCACTCTCGCCCGGAATTTTCGGAACCAACGTTGGACAGTACGTTCGTTTATGATGCCTACACCGAATACCTTACTGATGTTTCCAGAGGCATTGGATGCAATGTGATTCAACCTGAACTAGTAATGCATTACCACACGTATTTCGTATGAAGTTCATGACTATCTTCACTTGGGTTCAAACGTTATTAAGTATCATCACAGATATGCAACTTTCAGGCAGCTGGTTGCTGATAAGTTTATCTCTGGGAATGTACCACTTTGTTATGGGTATTTGCTACTAAACGTGGAAACCGTGTTGAAGCGCGGAACTCTCCTCCGACATTTGATATGCAATGAGCTGATATATAAAACAAAGTCTGTTTGTGCGTGTCTGTGATATAGCTCCAAGCGCTCCTATTGGCTAATCAATGTCACGAGGTCCAAGGCTAATCAAAAACGAATTGTTTTGATTGTTACGACAGTATTATTGTTAAACTCAGGATGGGCAGAAGAATTTTAATTACAATATTTTTATTTGTATAATAGTCTTTGGATAGCAAAGACATTTGATATTCATTAAAAATGTAATATCCATTCTTTGATAACATGGTTTTTACATTTGAAAAGTAAAATCATGTACTGGAACATAAAATTATATGATGACTTATCTGAGTTTGGAAATGTCAATTTTCAAATTTTAAAAAATATTTTCATTCAGTAATTGCAACCTAAATATCTTAAACCATTACTTAGAATTTTTATTATTCAACATATTTTTCAACAGTGGCTTATGAAGATTCTACTAATTTATGCATGACGTCATGACGCATGCGCGATAAACTTCAACGAAAGGTAAAATATATCATTGAAGTTTTCCGTAAGTTCATGTGGGACCCATTTGAGCTTACATGAACTTTCTAAAACTTGTATTCCACTATAAATCACATATAAAAGGAGTAAAATCCACTTAATAAACTTTTCTAAAAATCGTTGACACGATTTCTAAATAAATAAATAAATATATAAAATAAACAGAACGATGAATAAAATATTTTAAAGTAATTAATTAAATGAGTAACATAAGAAATGCCGGCTCGATGGCCGAGAGCGCTAAGGCGCAGGTCTCGTCGCTATCGGACGGTAGAGTCGCTGGTTCAAATCCTGCCGAAGACCTGGGTGTTTTTCTTCCTGTTTGGCCCTGGGCTCGTTGCAATATTCCCCCGCGGAATCAATTCCAAGGTTTTCGTTGGCTTTGTACAAGGACAATCTAACCTACTTTAATAATAATAATATTAATAATATGTAACAACATCGGGGAGTATCCCAGTAGATGAACCAGAGGGAAAAAGCCCAGTGTTGTCCCCCAGCAGACCGAAGCCCAAAAACGGGGTTAATGAAAAAAAACACAGAAAATACAGAAGAGAAGAGAGAAGAGAGAAAAAGGGGAAAAAAACTGCACGTAAAAATAATAAAATAATATGACAAAAAACATTAAAAAAATAAAAAATAATTAATATAACAAAGGAGGAAAAAAAAATAATAATAATAAAATGAAATAAACATGAAAACATAATAAAACAAGGTTGGCGTCTTTAAAATTATTCATAAAGTCTTTTAGAAGTTTTTCAAGTGGATCAATCCCGGAAATGCTAGTCCTCCATTTATTGTATGGTTTAAAAACATATCGAGTACGGGTTTTAGTAAATTCAAGGGAGTTGAGATTGTCTAAAATCTCAGGTGCCCTAATCTTTTATGGTATAGGTTAAGAAGAATCTTAAATAGACATTTATTAAGAATGATCTTAATATTATAAAGCTTATCATTATCATTAATAAAATCATGACCTTTACACCTTTTCTGAATAAACTTTCCAAAGCTGTCAAATTTGCGTTGTACAAAGGATAGGGCTTGCCAATTGTTGCCATGCCAAATCCAGACGCAATACAGTAATTTCGGAATTACAAAAGCTTTAAACAGAGTAATAAAAACTCGGTAATCATTAAGTCGTTTGAGCATTCCAAGTCTACGCGAAATGTCACGGTAGAGCAGCTCCAGATGACTCAAGAAGGAGCAGTTATCTGAAAACACCATACCCAAATCCTTCATCACTCTAGTCCGAGATAATAAACCATCCTTTGTATAATATTTATACACAAAAGGGGCGATTTTACGATTAAATGACATAATAAAAGATTTGAGTACATTAAGTATAAGACCATTACGAGTTGCCCATTGCGACACGACTGAAAGACTGTATTGAAGTATTTCGCAGGCATTCCAGCTATCAATCACATGGAAGAGTTTAATATCATCTACATAGGTTAATACTTTACTAGGAAGACCTTCCAGGGCACAAGGGAGATCAGCAATAAAGATGTTAAAAAGAAGGGGCCCCAACGGGGACCCTTGCGGAACCCCACTTTTAATTGAAAATCCAGAATATAGAGGGTCCTGAGATCTAAGTCTGAAACTCCTGCCCAAAAGCATTGAGGTGAACCATTGGATAACATTGTCCGGGAGACATAAAAAGCTGAGTTTGGTAAGTAATAGTCTGATATTGACACTATATATTTAGAGAAATCCGAGATATATAGTGTCCTCCTGCAGTCTTCGGACAATTTGAGGGGTGATAAAATGAACAAAAGTGGCTAAGTTATATTGAGTAGAGCACGCGGGTCGGAAGCCATGTTGAACTTCGGACAAATACGGGTCAATATGCTCAGAGAGCCGTTGCGCGTCAATGGCTTCCAACAGTTTGGCCGGGAAGGAAATCAGGAAATATAATAATAATAATAATATAGGAAATAATTATAATAAATTCAATACTAATGCTAAATTAAACTTAGTTATAAATTGACCATTATTTCATAATAAATGAATAAAATGAAAATAAAATAACACAAGATAAAACTTAAGAAAAATGTAAATAAATAAATACTTCAAAAAAAACTAAAATAAACTAAGTTAAAATAAGTAAATAAAAGCAATAAAATAGAATAAACAAACAAATACAAAACTAAATACACTTTTTAAAATATTAAGACCCGAATATATTAATTATTGACTCCGTTAGCCTTCTGCAGGCGCGCTGACGTCATGCATAAATTAGGCGAAGAGTCAATAGTATAAAGGAAATTGCATACTGTTTATCCCTTTTTGGATAGGTTTGCCCACTATTTTGGGAAATGACCAAACTTAATAACTTGACCTTCAACTTTAATGATACCATAATATCAACATTTTACTTCTGAACTTTGTGAATAGATGGCACTGCCTTAACCTTAAAACGCGCTTTAGATCATGCCTGCCGAACATAACCTTAGCGCTATTGTTTGACGCGCCGGACACATCTGATCGAGGCCCTAAGGGGTTATCTGTCGTATAATTATTGATGTTTATCTTCTGTTTTAGGGGTTTAGGTTTGTTTGCTTTGCGATTTGCTATTGTTGCTTTTGATATTAGTACGTTTTGGCTATTCCCACAGACTTCGATTTGCTTTGCATTTTGAATTTTATATTTTGCTTTGTGAATAAAACTCGTTTGGTTTTATTCAAATTTTGTAAGATTAGAGATAAATAGTATCAGTTGCGGCCGGGGGTACACTTCCCAACCTTCACGCACGTGGATGATTGTGTTTGTTGTGTGCCCGAATGGCACGTGGATGATTGTGTTTGTTGTGTGCCCGAATGGCCCGTGGATCATGTTTTGACAACTGTGTCATGTAGTTTTTTGTCAGTGTTGGCATCAGGAATTTCTACAGTAATAATATCGTCAATTTGGTTGGGACGCTATTTTTCTTTTAGCCATAGTAACAGATTTACGTGGGGCAAACCACGCTTTTGCCACTCTGGAGTACATGGAGCACTAAGTCTCGCCATATACACTGTCATATCACTGAATTATGACCACCCGCTTAGTAATGGGAGTAGCTGCCCTTCGCCACTATAACTGCTGCTAGGCGTCGTGGCAGGGACGCAAGTATGTGTCCGATGGTATGGCAATCCATTCTGCTTGAAGCGCTGTCCACAGAGCTTCGAGAGTCATAGGTGGAGGGTCCAGCTGCCGTACATGGGTCAAGGTGCTCCCACAGATGTTCGATTGGATTGATGTCCGGCGAATTAGCGGGCCAAGGGAGCACTCGAAAATCAGTAGAGGGTTCCTCGAACCAATCCAGAAGGAGACGTGTCTTGTGGCAGGGTGAATTATCATGCTGGAACACACCATCACATTGGGGGAACATCATGAGCATGTACGGGTGCAGATGGTTCGCTACGATTGACAGATAGCCACAGGCATTCAAATTGCCCTGTAGACGAATCAGTGGACCTAACTGCTACCAACAGAAGATCCCCCACACATGCACACTACCCCCATCAGCCTGTTTCCAGCCCACAATAGCATCCTGCAGTCTCTTTTCATGGTGTTCACGACGCACTCGCCTTCGCCCGTCAATCTTATGGAGCAAATACCTTGACTCGTAGGAGAAGGCGACCTTAGTCCACTAGTCTGTGGTCCAATGGCGATGTCAAGTGTAAAGTCTAGGCGTCGTTGACGATGACCCCTGGTGTAGCAAGGTGGGTTCAACGGTAATGTCGGATACACGTTTGTTGGCACCACTGTAGAATCTGATTGTCAGTTGATGGACTGTGGCTCTCCTGTCACCTTTTACGAGTCGTCGTAGGCGCCGCTCACCCCGTTGGTCGATGGCTCGTGACCCTTTACAGTGATGGCGTTGGGACGCGATTTCTGTCCCTGCTGTCCGCTCTTTGTACACCTTCACTACAGCGGAGCGTGAACAGTTCAGAAATCGCTCCGTTTTGGAGATGGTGCAACCCTCGTTGCGGTAGCCTATTATCATCCCTTTTTGGATGTCCGTTAAATCCGGACGTTTACCCATCTTGAGGCTCGTGCACCTGCCGTTTAATGCACCAGCTTTAAAGCTTTCTCAGCCTGTTATGCAAACTTTGCAATGTGTAATCGTTGTTGGGGCTAACCATGCGTGTGCTTTGAAGGGGTGCTGGTCATAATTCATTGATATGACAGTGTATTTTACTTTTCTTGAGCAGAGCTACCAACTTCCGAACTTTAATTTCAAAAACTCGAGGATAGGATAGGATGGGCGTAAAATGATGATGCAGTGACAGAACATTCGTTTTATGCTATTGAACATAAACTCAGTATAGCAGACGATAAGGATAGGAAAGTGTCTATCGAGGAGGCAACGAGATACACGTGTCTCCCGTGAGCCCTCTAGCAAATATCCAGACAACTGAAAAAGTTTGTGTGTTTGTTTGTGCGTTTGGAAAGGGAAGAAAAAGGGAAAGAACGAGTATTGGTCAGGAGACTCTGCAGCTAAAAGACAAAAAGCTATCCGGGCATCGGAAACATCTGAACAACAGGAGCTTCGTCTAGAGCAGGAGGCTATAAGACCTTCTATGTTAAGGGCAAGGGAAACTTCGAAGGAAAGATGATATCTAAAGTTTCCAGTGATATTCCCCAGTGGTGAAAATGGATATTTTAATCTGATGCAGGTCAACCAACCACAGGATAAATAAAGCCCTGGGCGACGTCAGGTTTTCAGCTAGTAATTATATATGTGGAGTGTGCAAAGTGTGAGACAAAGTACAAGTGTTATCAAGGTCCAAGCACTTTTCAATGTTTTCAAGAACCGACATACTACAATGATCCGTGACATATGTACAGGGTGAGTCAAAAAAAAAAAAGCCGGCGTGAGGGGAAAAAACTAAGTCCCAGGACAAAAGGTTTTGCAACAATAGGTTTATTCAAAAAACCTATTGTCGTGGGGCTTCCATTAATAGTACGGTAATTAAAGAATATGCAATTGGATTTCGACGCGGACTAAAACAGGACTGCGTGTGAGTGTTATTTATGGCGCAATAAAACCAACCAACCAAGCTCCAAGAAAATAGTTCTTTATTAGGATAATGAAAACAAACTTTATAAGCCCCGCTTGTACCAATGGCAGGCAAGAAAATTCAGTATTTGAGAAAGAAAAGTTCAATTAAAATAAAGATAAATTAAATCCAATTTATCAATAAGTTCAATTTATCATTGTGAATTAAGGACCGGTTTAATCAACCTCGGATAAATCCTGAGATAGAATAAGTATTGGAATAAAGTCCAGATAAGTCAAAACGGTATTCTACCATCCTCAGATAGGATAAATCCTCAGATAAACATGAAAATAAATTAAGATATCCGGATAAAGTTATACGGTCCTCGAGAGGTCGGATAGCCACTTATACCTGGGATAGTGAGCCGTTTAGCTCAAATTTGCGAGCATAAATGGCAGTACTTCCGATGCGCTTCGATTTGAAAATGCCTTCAAAACCATATTATTTCGTGTTAAACACTCACTAAAAGTCATTGGTACACCCCTCAAATCAGGTTCCCTGTCCGTAATGAGACAGATTCCGCTGCTTCCATTCTCGGAATGCAGGCGCACAGGACTCCTTGATATCACATAATCATTGTAAGCAAAACTAGCTGTAGAAATGGCAGCACGCTGAGAGCTATCCGCATTTGAATGGGGGATGATTGTTGCTGCCAGAGGGATGGGTGCCTCAATATCAGATTTAGCCAACAACCTGCAATTTTCCCGCACAACCGTTGCAAGGGTCTATCGAGAGTACATCCAACGAGGGGTAAGCACGCCTCATTGATGCTAGAGGTGTTCGCTGGGTTACCCGGCTTGCAACTGCTGACCGTAGGGCGACAGCGGGCCAAATCACCATGCGGTACAACTAGGGACGTCCCACAACTGTGTCCGTGACGACGATTCGGCGAACCTTGGCAGCTGCAGGCTTTGGGAGCAAGAGGCCATGACGGGTGCCACCCTTGACAGGTGGACATCGTCGGCAACGCCTAGTTTGGGCCTACCATCATCGACATTGGACCGCTGAGGACTGGGGAAGGGTTGCCTGGTCCTTCGAGTCACGGTTTCAACTGTATCGGGCCGACGGTAATGACCATACGAAGTCATGCACTCCGCCTGTCAGGTGGGGACCACTCAGGCAGGTGGAGGCTCCATACTTGTCTGGGGTGTTTTCTCGTGGCATGCAGTGGGTCCATTGGTGCATCTGACATCCACTTTGCATGGTATTTCCTACGTCAATCTGCTTGGGGACCACCTGCACCCCTTCATGAACAGTTTTTACCTCTCGGGCAACGGCATCTTCCAGCAAGATAATGCGCCTCCGCACACGGCGCTTATGACACAGCAGTGGCTGGAGATACATGTTACCGACTTCACGACAATGATTTGGCCTCTAGGTTCCCCAGATTGCAATCCCATTGAACATTTGTAGGATGTCGTCGAACGATCTGTCAGGTCGTCACGAGCTGGTAAATACAGCATCGTTATGGAGTACAATTGAGGCGGCATGTCTTGCAGTGCCTGTAGATGTGTTCCGGGGAATGGTAAACTCTTCCATGACGGGTTGCCGCCATTATCCGGGCCATGGTTGGCCCAACACGTTATTAGGGTGCAAGTGAACAGCAGATTAGATCTAGATTACCTGTCTGTATTTCATTTTCAATGATCGATTAAATGGCTCCCAAAAGTAGAAACTTAACATAAGTCTAGCGTCTCTGAGGTTTGAGTTCTCGAGCTGCATTTGTTTTTCACGTTTGTTGTTTCTGCTGTGCCGCGTTTCAACTCCAACATTAACTAGAAGAAATACTTTTGGCTTTTTACGGTAGAGGTAAGTACTAAATATCAAATCTAACTAATCACAGTGCGCCTTACATTGCTTGTTCACTATACCGTCGATAAAGTTTTCCGAAGAATAAAAAATGTTGTTAGAACGCAACTGAAGCCGTATATCAGGGATAGATTTAAACCTTCGATAGCTATCTGATGATTTATCCGAGGTTGGTAAAAGCGGTCCTAAGAGAAAATTATTCTTGTTTGGAAAATAAGGCAAGATTGAAAGAATTAAACTTAAGACAGTTTACAAAAATATAAAACTCTTGGTTTTGCTAAAGTTTAACAAATTGCTAGTTTGGAATCATTTAATCATTTAATCGTTCGCGTAGACCAAATATAAAAAACATGAAAAGAGATGCTCAAGTAAAAGATTTTAAATTCTCATCAAATAAGGCAAAAATTCTCGTCTTCTTGACCCATCAAATTCTATCCTTCGACGTAGACTGGATTGAAAAGCTTCTCGAACCACACCTGACTCTTTGTAGCAAGTAACCTCCCGGAAAAGACACTGGGAAAGAGAAAAGAAAACCCAACAGGACGTAGCAAACAACTAATAAAAGGGTAAGCTTTACAAATTAAATGCTAAAATAATATACAAAAGATATAAGTTGAAATAATCCTATGTAATCTTAATGACTAAGAAGAAACTACAGTTTCCAATTTTGCCTTAGACCTTTTGAGGTCGTCGATGAATTAACGGATGCGTCGCATCCGATGCGAAGATGACAACAAGACAAATTCCAATGAAGATCGTCCAGATTATATATAGCGTCGTCTGGCAAGCTACGTTGAACAATTAGGTGGGTGATAACCAAGTTTGGTGCGGCGATTTTCCGGAAACCAAAGGTTAGAATGCAAACACAGCTGAAACAGTGAGCCGTGACAAAGATGTGGCATTCGTGCTATCAAAAAAAATAGAAGAGTATTAACGGGAAAGTGAGATAGGTTGGGGAAAGGAAATAAGCTCAGGATGCTTGTCTTAGGGCTAATTAGTCGAGTTAATAATGGCGTTAATACAAATCAGTGGTTTAAAGAATGTCGGAGTCTACAGTAATAATCACAAGCTGGTACCATGGATGAAAGACGGCAACTAATATTCATTGGTAAAAGCACTTACACCCCGTCCGCACTACAAAGTTAAGCTAGCTTAACGTGCTTAAGCTAGCCTAAACAATACTGCGAACAAACCTGGCTTATCATAAGCTAGCTCATGTTTCACATAAGCTAGCTAGGCGAGTTTCTTAAACTAGCTTAGCGCGTTGAGCTCGCTCGACGTTTTATCTTGATACCCAGCATTCCGTTCATAGTAAGTTTAATGAATATGGCGGCACCACTCGCGTCAACATCAGTTATGGATAATTCAATAAAACGAAAAGAAAACTGAAGCACGGACGAAGTTCGAACCCTGATTACAATTTTGAAGGAAATCATTGACGACATTACGTACGAAACCAATGACAAATACTGCATTTAGTACAAAACTAGCTGAGATGCAAAACGAAGGCCGGGTATCAGTATCTATCTACGCTAGGTATATACCAATGTTGTTTAAG
The DNA here is from genome assembly GCA_023313115.1 of Rhysida immarginata. Taxonomy (NCBI): domain Eukaryota; kingdom Metazoa; phylum Arthropoda; class Chilopoda; order Scolopendromorpha; family Scolopendridae; genus Rhysida; species Rhysida immarginata. Next base: position 664,548 of record JAHWFO010061346.1, read on the forward strand.
GTTTGACCCTGGGACTCGTTAATTGTCATTGCATAAGCTGGGCTTTCGGCGTTCGACCTCCCCAAAACGTTCAGTCGCCTGTAACGGTATTCTTAGCATTAAAACGAATTGTCCTGTGTTATCCTCGCGGAGTAGCTTGTAACGAACCTGATTATTCGGAATTGGTTATTGTATTGCTTAATACCCCAAACGTTCAACTTATTGACCGTCAACCTTACAATTTAATGACAAATTAGGGCGTTGCTGTGGTTTTAACTGGCAGCACATTGTGATATTATTTTGCGCCAGCGCATTGGTTTCGTTGGATTTTAGAAAATCACCCATGGTATGTTCCTCTAAACTGTGTGCTATGTTTCCGTATGGGATGCAAGGATGGCATATTTCTGTGCAGTCGAAGAACAGTGCTCATATCAAACGTGTTACGATACGCCAGTTTTATGCTTACCATCTTCAAATTCGTCACGTACACCGTTTCTGCATTTGAACAAATAAATTGTCCGGGGCTGCATGTCATGATTCACTAATTAGTGCTTTCGCTGCTAATTTCCTGCTTTTCATGCAGTTCTGCGGGTGCCGTTCAGTGCAGCTTTCACAGGGGTTGGTCGGGATTTTTACACCTTTTTAACTCGTTTACAACTTTTTTGTAGGAAAAATGGTATTCAGAATAGTTGTTAGTTTTGACCTTCCTTACCACCTCTCCAGGCCTGGCAGTGGAATTCATAAACAACCTTTATAATAGTAATCGTACCTTCCATTGTATAAAACAATAAAAGCCATAAACTGTGGACACCAGTATACTAATTAAAGAAACACTGAAAACACTAATCCACATGAAAATTTTTAATGACTCATTACGGCAACACTATAGTAACAAGGTCAGCTTGGGCTGGCCAGGTTGGCTGAGGTTTCTAACACATTTGAAATGCAGTGAACCATACCGTTTGGAATTTTCTTTCCTTGAGTGACTCTTTCTCGCCCATTTTCTCAAATTCTTTCAAGGAGAAGAGTGTGATTAAATAATGTTTTTAGACTAATGTGGTGTTGCTCTACAGGGAAGCATTTGGAAATTTTTTTCCATCTTCAATAGTTTTCGAGTTAACAAATGGATGACCTTAAATTTGGGGGTCAAAATCAAATTTGAGTGCGGCAATGAATCCCCCCCCCCTATTACCTACAAATCATACTCATCAGATCTCGTCTACCTGGCAGCTTTGAGATATCTGGCCATGTTACCAGGCTTTTTGGACACCCTGCATATTGTTGGTCCGATGTAATGAACCTGATTATTTGGAACTGGCTTTTGTATTGCTTAATCTTCCAAACGTGCAACCTATTGACCATCGACCCCACAATTTACCGACAGGATCGGTCGTTGCTGTGGTTTTTACCTGGCAGCGGAGTCAGTGCACATTATTTTACGCCAGCGCACAGATGACAGGGTTCGTCGGGTTTTAGAAAATCACCCATGGTACGATCCTCTGCTTATGTTTCCCTATGGAACGCAAAGGTGGCATATTTTTGCTCAGTCGAAAAACAGTGCTCATACCAAACGTGTTACGGTACGCCAGTTATGCTTACCATCTTCAAATTCGTCATGTATAGTCAACCAAAGGAAATAATCCACGCGAGTTTAATACTTAAAATTACATTTCATGCTAATGTGTTGTTTTAATAGCTTTTTTAATTATAATTATTTAAATTTAATAATCTGAATAATGTTAACTCTAAATGTAATATTAAATTATTAAAATTAATTAATATTGAAACTGTAAAACTTAGTGTAGAATTCAAGTGTGGATTATTTCCCTTTGATGACTGTACATGTTTAAGCTCGGCGAAGATCGGCATATATAATAAAAATCGTACCTTTCCATCTTCGCCAAGCCTGTCAAGGCAAAACGAAGACGGGAAACAAAACTGTTTCTGTTTCAAAAGTGTCTTCCGATGGATTGGAACCCATCATTTGAGACTATCATGAGTGCTTTAACAAACAAGCATTAAATTGCTCCTAATAATAAAAAAATTAATAATATTTCGATTCATTATTCCTAGAAGTTCACAAGAATTAGTAACATTCCATGTCACTAATCACTAATAAAAATAAATTGGTATGGCGGAATGGTTCATTCGCACAGGCCTACCACGAGATAATGATACGGACTCAAAAAAGAAAACTGTAGTTTTCAACAAGATGAAGCTGTTCATGTCGTTTACCATTGCCTTTGGGGCGATGAAATGAATGCTTCTGCCGTTTCTTCATTTTTACCAAAAAAAAATTAATTTCTCTAAAGAGCCTTAAGCATTTTCCATAAAAAATGCGTCAATGCATAGTTTAAGGACTCCTGAAAGTGAATTTCTTTAAAAGAAAAAATTGACGGGGGGGGGGGGGGCGGAGTTAATAACTCCAAAACGGCTCATCACAGCCAAACAAGTCATTTACAAAAAAAATTTACCCTAATAGAGGAGTACATGTTGAGTTTATTAAGTTTGGTTCGCTGGTTTGAACGCTACAGCCATTTTTTAATTTTTATAAAAATATTAGTACCTCGAAAAAGACTTACCAATTGACATAAAATAAACGCTATGGCACAATTTAGGGTACCCTCTATCTGTGTATATTTTATTGGTTTTATTATTTGCCGTTTCAGAGGGATTAGCTGCACAAAATTGGTCGCATACGTACAGACGGAAAAAATATTTTCTTCAAAATTTCAACACATCATTTCGAATAATGAGTTTTTAAGTGAATTTCAGCAAAATAAAATTTGAGTTTCTGGAACGAACACATAAGTTTTCATTCTTAAGATAGCGGTAGGCCAAAAATTGGAATGGCGGAATGGAACATTCGCACAAGCCTACCACGAGTTGATGATATGGTTTCAAAAAAGAAAATTTTTTTTTCAAATAAGAGGAAGCTGTTCATGACGTTTTTATTGTGTTTGAGATGCTGAAATGAATTTTTATATACAGACTTAAAATTGACTTTTTTATTTATTGAAATTAAGATGAAGAACGAAAAATTAATTTAATAATGAAATATATTCGACAAGCGCCTGATTCCCAATGCTATTCCTATGCTAAGCGAACCCACGATTCCACCAAGCAAGTTACTCAAGAATTTAATTAGGCGAATATCTATTTTTCCTCCGTAGAAAAAATTTTTTTCTTGACGCTGATAGGTTACATGTCATTCATTTCAAGCTTCCATGTAATCTTGGCGGTTTACGTTAATTACAGACTGAGAAATAAATAAAAATCTACAAAAAGATTAAACAGCCGGCAGATTCTACCCATCCGTCGGAGGGCGCCACCGTCTGCTCACTACCATCGCTTAGCATGGGAAACGGCGAAGCTGTCCAATCTGTGGTATTCTGTGCTAACACTTAGCCGGTCTTTTCCTTTGTCTTTTTCCCTTTCTTCCGTCGGCGAGTGGCTAACCGCTCGCAAGAATTCCGCGTTTTAAACCCTGAAAAGAATAAAAAAAAAAAGTATTAAAAGTGCCTTTAAAGAAAGAAGGGAAACGAGACTAAAACTCTTATTTTGGTTAATTTGCAGTTAATTGCCACGCGTTATTTATTTTTCGCATTTGTTCAATTCAATTGCTGCTCCGGTGCTTTTTTTTTTATGTCGGCAAACGACATTGCTGAAAAAAAATAACGAAACACCGTGAAATACATGAGTAAACCTCAGTGACTTTTTTTTGTGTTGTACAGGTGCTCCATCTATAAAGAAGATTTTAAAACTCAAACGGCGATCCATTATTTTGAAGGAGTTGAAGGAAATCGGGGGGGGGGGGGCCGCCCCTGATGGTGGGAATTTGCTGTGGGAGCCTTCCTGTTTTTTGGGATGGTTTAAAAAGTGTGGAGCGCAAAACTGCAATGGCCTAAAAATATTTTTTTATTCCTTTCTCTCCCTCCTCTACACATACCCCTGTCCTAACGAACACTCCGTTATTCTACCAACACTTACCTGCTGCTGTTCCAATTTTTTCTTCTTTCTTTTCAATTTTGTTTCCCCAGCAACGAGATTCGAACCTGGGATATTCGGATGCGTTTCTTTACCTAACCAGCGTCTTTACCCACTGAGCTATCAACTCGATGGAAGAAAATAAAATTTAAGAAAGTTAAAAGCATTTAAACAATGCAACTTCAGTTTTCGCCGCAAGAAGGCGCACGTAGGTACTCAACGAAGGACTTTTATAAAGCGGGAGTATGCTGTGCAGAAAGAACCCAGAAAAGACAGCTGCTTCGGTGCGGGATGACATTTAAAGACGCCAAGGGCCGCAAGACGCATCCAGAACTCAACAAAATTTTTAAATTTTTCCCTTTTTCTTTTTAGAGCGTATGTCTTAAGCTAATGAACTCCGGAAGTCCTCTCCAAGCGGGGTTACGCTTTCTAAAGGCTGGGGTCTTTTCGGCTGCTGGAGTGCCCGCGACACCAAATCGAACCAAACTGCTTCCACAAATTAAAAAATATATATATGCCGGAGCACTAAAGGCGGCGGACCGGCAACAACAACCGGCAACAAGCACGTCAGCTGGCTGCAGCCAGATCCAATAAAAAAATCCCGCAACCCACAAACAAAAGCCCAGCCCTGGACTTTCAACCAGTGTGGCACCTCAGTTTGCCGTGTGGCACCGAAAAGCTAGGAGCAGCAAGGAAAAATTAACATTATCCATTACCTTTTCAACACAAATCATAAGAAGTCATTTTCCGTTCACCAACAATTTGTCATCTATGACTTCTTTGAGTTGTTCGTATACTTTTCAACGTCATCATCATCTTTGTCATTCAAGTAAAAAATATATATAGCAGTAAACTGTGGATACTTACAGTTAAGATGAAGAATAGGGAGACCTCCAATTGTCCACGAAACAATTTTTTCAACACAATTGCATATTCCGTCCGACAATTTATTATCAACAAAGATCATTGATTTGATTGCGTTCAATGATCTTTGCCATTCGTTGGAAAATATATTTGGAATAGTATCTTATTTATTTATTTATTTATTTATTTATTTATTTATTTATTTATTTA
>JAHWFO010061346.1:669597-743267 GCA_023313115.1 Rhysida immarginata
TTATTTATTTATTTATTTATTTATTTATTTATTTATTTATTTATTTATTATAATAGTTGGCATCCCCACAAACGGGATACGTAAATCAATTATGTATCAAAGCATCAATTAAACCTTCTAACTCTAACGTGGAAATGACTATGGCAGAGCAGATATGGGATAAAAAGAGATATTTATTAGAAGAGCAAATAAATTTAGAAATAACTAAACAGTAATTGCATAACACTGATTTTCTTATCAGTGTAAAAATATCACACAAAATTACATAAACAGTCATATTTCACTAATTGTATTAAGAAATATGCTCTGGAAGCGTGAAATATAGGGCCATCCATCAATCCCACGTGAACAGACGTAAGGGCGATTCGTAGCTTGACGATAATTTGCACTTCGGTTCCAAGGTACATCGACATAATAAACACGTAGCGAGAACCTGGGTCACTCACAGGAATCCAAACTGCGGAATAAACAATAAGTGTCAATAAGTCTATAATACAATAAATATTATGTAACTGAACTCCGCTATAATACACACAATACTCAATTCATAAATTTTAATAGCTGAGTTCCATAAACTTGAAAATCACGTCCCCAGCTGTTAACTTTCCAAATTCAAATAGTACTCTCAAACAGACATAAGAATTAGGTATAAAGGATATGAACCAATATAAATCCAGGCAAGCTCAAAATAAAGCTATATTAATAGCCATAAATGATAGGGTCTTAATTAAACAATACAACCCCTATAAGAATACTTTCTGCTTCGTTTTAGACGAGATTAAGACTGGGCTCATGGAATTTACAATGTGTACAAATTAAAAGATCAGCTCTTGCAATTTCACAATTGAGTCACATATATTCTTCCAAAGAAAAACACTCATTCAATAACGCAATTGAGCATTAAATATCGAGACAATTCAATTAAGCAATTAAGTCTGGCTATCTTGCATAGGTGTCTCGTGTAAGATTAAGCGCAGTGGAAAGATTAACTAAAATAATAAACGCTAAGCTTTATAGTCGTACTAGCAGAGTTTCCCGCCGTTGCCCGGTATAATTACACTTGTAGGTAAAAGAACAATCTCAAAAAATTAAATTATAACTCCCAATTGGTTAAATAATAACTCAATCAATACAACACAGAGCAAAGGGATTATCCATTCTACTAAAAATACGAAAAACAGGAAACCTAGGTGATATACCGGGACTTTATCTAAACTCTTCTTGACTTGCATCCTCTAACACGAGGAGTTACATTGACAGAGCATCAAGCTGTTTAGTTTGAGCGAAGTCTCCCTAAAGCTTGTTGCACAAAAACCGACTTTTCTCCGTTTTTTGGGTGTTTTGGAACTTTCTCCGACTTTTCAAGTATTTCAGAAATCGACACCGTTTTACATTTGCCGTCTTTTTTTCGTTTTGGAACTTTATCCGACTTTTCACCGACTTTCTTCCGACTTTTGGATTTCCAACCGAGTTGGAATTTTTTCTGAGAGCGCTATGCATTGTGGGCGTCGTCGAAGCCAGAAGTCAGATCAATGCTGCCATTACAAATAAGCTCAAACGTTTCACGTTGTCGTTGCAAAAAAAAAATAAAATGGAAAATTCGAAAGGCAAGCAGCTTAAACTGTTAAAAGAAAAGTTAATAAAGGAAGTAGAGGCGAGACCGGCTATTTGGAACCCGCGTTCAGCCCCGATTCCACCAATCACATAAGAGTTCGCGTCGTCGACTTGTAAAAGAACGGATAATGTAAAACGGTTTGGAAAAAGCTACGTTTTTTTTCAAAACTTCCAAAAAAGTTCTGCGATCCAGAAAAACGGACTAAGTTTCAAAACGGAGAAAAGTCAGTTTTTGTGCGCCAAGCTTAACAGGGGACTTACGGAAAAATAAATTAATATTGAGATCTTGGGCTATGTAGCCCGCAAGAGTAATTAGGAATGCAAAGAGTATAACGTTCCTAAGTACTAAAGTACATAGACTAGAGTCAGTGCCGAATGGCGTGTGTTCACAAAACGATTCGTATTGGCTAAATCCTTTGTGAGTTCGTAGAACAAATGTTGAATGACCAAAAGTGGGACGCGGAGACGGGAAGGCGGCTACGCAACGCGTTTATAAAAGGAGGCAGCAGTACAGGCTCCTGCAATAGATAAAGAAATTAATTAGTAGAGGAGCCATTACGAGCGCACGCTATTGACTTAGCGCGGGAGAGAGAAAGATAAAATTGCGGTATGAGAGACCAGAGAATAGGGAGAGGGCCAGCTTACCTCTAATTTTGATAGTAGGCGCCTAGGTCCTCTTGCAGGAGGGGTTCTAGCCCCCAGGGCATAATCAAAGTCTAATAAGCACTCTGCAAGCTGGCTGGGTCGTCCTCTGGACGTAGGAATGGCGCTCCTGCTGAATTGGGCAGTCTTTGTAACAATACCAAGGCGCGGGTCGCCATTGGCTGATTCCACGAAGCTTGGAGACGCTCCGGGCGTAGAGAATTTACTCACCTCTCTGGAACGCCGAATAACGAGTCGCTCGCCGACGACAGACGTGGAACTCGCACATGGGCTGTCGCTGGGCTCGGCTCCTGGTTGCGATGGACGACGTCGTTGAGTCTCTCGCCCTCGCGCCGGCCATGTCTTGCTCTCCTCGTCTAATATTGGGTGAGAAGGAAAACTAAAAATTTGTGACGCAGCGTGTGCTCCGCGCACTCGTCGTCTTGTTCCAAATTGCCTGGGTCGAGAGGCGACGAGAGATGAGGACGGTTACACTGGACGCAATTTCTGTCGATAGAAATAGAATAGTTTCTACACATTCGTATTGCCGAATGCCTTGCTGTCCATGTAACTGGTAGGACCCGTCATTGGTCTCTTCTGTCTGTCGAAAATTCTCTCACTCCCAACAAGTCAAATCTCGCGCCGTCATATCCTTGATGCTGCATTTTGCTCCGCCATCTGTTGCCACAACGGGTATGAGAAGAACTACGGTTATTAATATTAACGTTGAACCACACCCGACTTCTTGTAACAAGTAACCTCCCGGAACAGACTCTGGGAAAGAAAAAAGGAAACGCAACACGACTTAGCAAACACAACTAAGTAAGGATTATCTTTGCAAGTTAAATGCTATCAGATCCAGGGGAAAGTTTTTTCGTTTTTGCACAATTGGCGCTGAGATTAATGCATAAATGAATTTTTTAATTCATCGAAATAATCTCCGTCATTATCAACAACCTTCTTCCAACGAGATACTAAATCATAAATTCCTTTTTTATAAAAGTTACGAGTTTTACAGTTGAAAAACACACCCAGTTTTAGCTCTTCTTCTGTCTCGAAGCACTTGTTTCTCAAATGGTTATCGAGAGATCGGAAAAGGTGATAATCCGTTGGAGAGATATCCGGAGAGTACGGTGGATGAGGTAACACTCCCCAGACAAGTTTGTTTATTACCAGACGTGTCTGTTTGCCTTATGCGGACGTGCTTTGTGATGAAGAATAACAACACCCATATACAGTTCATAAGAGCTGGCGTTTTCTTGTTGATTTTTTCATGTGTACGTTGAAGCTGACCAATATACAGGGAAGCTATCCTGGATTTTGGAGCTCATAATGGACTACACCAGGTGTTGTCTACCAAACACTAAAGAGAAAACATCAAATTTCTAAATTTTTTGAACCAATTCTGTGCCGTCCGGTTGATGACAGAATCATCACCGAATGCTATACAAATGTTACGAGCAGCCTCCGCTGTTTTATGGCCAAGTTTAAATTCATACAACAGGCAGGCTGGAATTATTGGTATGTAGGTGCCATTTCAGATGTTTATCTATCTATATATATAAAGAAGGATGTTTGTGGGTCTGTGGGTCTGTGTGTACGTTTTTTATACAAATCTACAGTTTTATTCCGATCTTGATAAAATTTCGCATACATGACCTTCAAAGCAAGAGGAAGGTCACTGTCTACCTCAGATTTCGGAAAAATAATAAATATCGATAAAAAATCGATATTCATGGTTATGGCAAGGCATATTAATGAGAAATATCTCATGACCAACAATGCAAGGCAAAGTTGGTACAACAATAGGTATCAACAATGGTATCAGCACGCAATTCACAAACACACTGCATGAACCAACAATATATATCTCATGACTAACAATGAAAGGAAAAGTTTGTGCAAGTGTAATTATCCCGGGCAACGCCGGGTACCTCTTCTAGTTCAAAATAAAATTGAATGTTTTCACTTACAAGGGAACCACACATAGCCTTTTTTTTTGCGCGCAAGCACACCGTGCAAACGATAGTCTTGCGCAATAGCGAAGCGCTCCGGAAGTGCAGAGTTCAACAATCATGGCGGTAATAAAGTAGACAAAATCGTTTTCGGCGGTCGCCAAAGAATTGCAGTTAGGGCACTGTTATTAAGCATAAAACCCTAAGTTTGCTGTACATTTTCGTCTCGAAATAATTTATAAGATGAGGTAAGCATCCACGAATACTATTTTCATTTAAAATTATAAAGCACCGCGATACATATCCCCCCACCAACGCAACGTTTTACTCGGATGTTGCACATGAAGCCAGCCCCGTGTTTGATTACCGAATTACTTAATAAAACGAAATAATAATTTAGTAAATGGTTATTAATTATTTTACACATATTTTACCGGAAGGCAATTAGGTAATTGTAATAATATATTTTTAAAAACTAAGCTTGTTTAGAAACTTGAGAATCCATTCAATTGCCGTCTGCTGCTGTCTACTTCCATTGATTTCATGTGAAATAGTAAGTTCTGTTACGCGCATTAAAACACATAGCCCGCATTAACAATGGAGCCCTTGCATGGCTATGTGTGCTCAAATTTTTTCGTTTTCGCGGTCAATTTTGAAAGAAGCAAAATTTCGCATTTTCTTATTTCGCAAGCGTGTATAGTAGCTTCAGATCAGTAACATATTTCAATTTGGTGGAAATCTGTGACATAGATGTTCGAGGGATTCCCTTGTTAGACAAGTAATTGCAAAAGAATTACTATTCCTTTCTCTTTAATATATACAAAATTTGCATTATTCAAATCATCCTACGTACGCGTTGTCATGACGGATGAGAATGCCTGTTGAGAGGAGTCCGCGGCGCTTGGTGCGTATAGCAGGTTCAGAATGTCACTCATCAATTCACTATAGGTGGCACTGGTCACCGTTTTGCCCTTATCCATGTAATGTTCCATTATGGGACCCTTGTGGTCCCAGAACAAGGTCAGCGTCATCTTTCCTACGGATGGCTGACTGCGGTACTTTTTCGGCTTTGGTGATCTCGCGTGCCGCCATTCCTTACTGGAGCCCTGGTCTGAGGTTGATAGTGATGGACCCAAGACTCGTCTCCAGTCAAAATCCACTCCAAAAAGGTGCCTTCAAGTTCGTAGCGGCGCAGCAGCTCCTGGCAGGCATCGTCTCGCCTCTCTTTAATTTCGGGCGTCAGCCGACGAGGACCCATCTTGCGACCACTTTTTGTTATTTCAACTCATCATGGACAATATGCAGAGCAGAGCCATGACTGACCTGTAATGCTGTTGCAATGTCATCGATGGTGATACGTCTATCCTGCAGAATCATCTCCTCTGTCACCTGGTCTCGGCGCGTCCGCCAAACTTGTTGTGCTGCTGCTGAATTTCTTACACCATTCGTACACCTGGGTCTGCGTTACACATGCAGCGCCATACTGTCCATGGATTTCTATTGGTTTCGTGCCTTCACTGTGTAGGAAACAGATCACTCCACGCTTCTCTTCTTTGGTGCATTTCAACAGAGGGGCCGCCATATTGGAAACGCCCGGAGGTGCCGCTGGGTCACGGGGCCACGGGACCAACGCCAGTTGATAGCGGGAGAGTCCACGCGCATGCGTACCGGGTCTGATCGCAATGGAGCGGTTTTCGATTTTCTACAGCGGTTTTCCGGTTTTCATTTGACTCAGCCTCGTACTTGCTTTTCATATTAGTCTTAATTAAGTTAATTCCTATTTATTTTTAAAGAGATACTCACTTTTGCTTACCTTTCTCATGGTTATTACAGTTCCTTTCGCTATTCATATTTAATTATGATTAGTTATTTATTTATGATTATGGGGGTTACAGAAAAAATTGATTCGTTTATCGTATACAGCAACACAATCAGATAAAAAACTCTGTAACCAGTAATAACTTCTAACGGGTAACAACGATTAATAATAATAATAATAATGGCCCAAAAAGAATTAAAAATTAGTTGGCTACAATTCTACAAGCAATACATCAACGAGTGTATAATAAACCAAATAGTACGGTAATTTACATCAGCATCAATTAAATATTTAACACAAAACATGGTAGTCTATGGTAATATATTTATGGATTAAAGGTATTAATATATAAAGTCCATTATATGATAAACTCCGTAATGGTCAATATTGCTGTAAAAATAAGAAATAATAAAAGGGTCTAGAAATAGCAATATGGTAGCGTTTTTAATATAGCCAAGGCGTGTCGAAGTAAAATTTCATTATCAGGCCAAGAAACAACAACATGATACAGGGTATCCTAAAAGTCTGGTAATATGGCAGATATCTAAAGCTGCCAGGTAGGCGAGATCTGATGAGTGTCGTTTATAGATAATAGGGGGGTAGGGAATTCATTGCCGCACTCAAATTTGACTTTGACCTCCAAATTTAAGGTCATCCATTTGCTAACTCGAAAACTAATAAAGATAGAAAAAAAAATTCAATTGTTTCCCTGTAGAGCAACACCACATTAGTCTGAAAACAATTTTTAATCACACCCTTCCCCTTGAAAGATTTTGAGAAATTGGGCAATTTTGAGAAAATGGGCGAGAAATAGTCACTCAAGGTCAGGTTGCTTCGCTGCAATTCAAAGGTGTTAGGAACCTCAGCCATCCTGGCCAGCCTAACCTGAACTTGATTGACTCTTTCTCGACAAATTTCTGAAAATATTTCAAGGAGAAGGGTGATTAAAAATTGTTTTTAGACTAATGTGTGTGTCTCTACAGAGTCGCAATCGGAAATTTATTTCTGTCTTTAATAGTTTTCGAGTTAGCAAATAGATGACCTTAAATTTCGGGGTCAAAGTCAAATTCAAGTGCGGCAATGAATCCCCCCTCCCCTATTACCTATAAACGACACTCATCAGGCCTCGCCTATTTGGCAGCTTTGAGATATCTGCCATGTTATCAACTTTCTGGACACCCTGTATATTATTGTAGTTATACATGTATTACAGGGTCGTGTCACATTATTATGACTATCTCCTATGTTTGTCTTCAGGGTTTCCCAGCCGAGAGGGTATGTCACGTGTTAGGTGATTATATAAGGTAGGTTTCCACTTTGTTAAAAACATATCAGTTATTGCTGCAATGGGTAAGAAACGTTATTTATCAGATCTGGAAAAAGGGATGATAACCGGCTTTCGGGCTAAGGGTGGCAGTATTTCGGAAACCGCGAAGTTTGTGAACTGTTTTCGTGCTTCTGCAGTTAAAGTGTACCATGACTGGGAAAATGGGACCGTTCAGAATAAACGGTGTGAAAACTGTGGAGCCGACTGCGAAGGTGTCTGAAGCCCAACCGAAGAGCTACAGTGGACCAACTTACTGCTCAAACCAACGAGGGTGCTACCAGACATGTCTCTAAAACCACAGTACAGAGGACACTGTTACATATGGCCTCCATAGCAGACGGATGGCTACCACACTCATGCTGACGAAGGTTCATCGCCAAAAACTGCTTCAATTTGCCCAACAGTACACAAACTGGACCACTTCTGACTGGAAAAAGGTTGCCTTCTCCAATGAGTCACAATTTCTGCTCCACAGAAATGACGGCCGTCGGCGGGTGAGGCGTGTCATGCGTGCGACGTGTCATATGGCTGCAATTGTTCGGGGGTGGTTTGAAGAACACGACCAAGAGTTCCAAGTACAACTCTGGTCCCGTAATTCCCCAGACCTCAACCCAGTCGAAAACCTTTGGGATCACCTCGATCGTCATGTGCGTACCTTTCAGCAGCTATTGGATGCTTTACAGTCTGCATGGCAACAGCTACCAGTAGAAACCTACCAGAATCTTACTCACTCACTTCCACGCCGTCTAGCTGCTGTCCGTGCTGCTAAAGGCGATTATTCAGGATATTAACAGGTGGTCCTAATAATGTGACTCGACTCTGCAAAAGCGCTAACATATTGCTATTCCTAGACACTTTTATTATTTCTCTGTTATTTGTCTTAGGTAGTAAGAAATTTATGTTTGCTTAAATTAAAGTCTGTTTTATTTGGAAATTAGTGAAATATATTATTCTAAATGCATGTTCAACCAGAAATCTGAACAGTGGGGTAGAAATAGCGCGGTCGTTTCACAGAGCGAACAATTTCTTATCTTGGATCATAATAGAGAGAAGAGAAGGTGGAGCAATACAACTGTTTAGAATCTGCGTTTAAATAATCGCTGCACAACGAAAATTAATGATTATACGATTCAATTGCCGAGGTGAATAAAGCTTATCGTTTTTCTGATACATAATAGAAAGTATTAACAGTATATTGATACAAGTGGTTTAGTAAGTACTGGTGTATCATTAACCGTGCATATATACCAGTGTAGTCAGTCTTGTGACTTAACACAATCCTCGTGCATTATACAGGTGACATATAATCATAAGTGGTAACACTGCTGCTTATGACCATGTATGAACCAGATACAGCATACGGATAGCATACTAACGTAATCGGTATAATATAAACTGGCAGCTATCTTTGAATTGTTAAAAAAAAACGTTAATTCTCAACGAAACATAACGACAGACTTTTTCCTACTGAACTTTAATAATTAAGAAAACACTGTTTCATTAACAAATACATTAATAATTGGAGATCTTTTAAAAGCATTAAAGATTTAAAATGCTTTGCATTTATATAATACCATTTGTATAATAACTGACTATTCATTTTAAATACAGTAGTTTTTCTGTCTTGCATGTCTTTATCAAACTTAGCAATCCACCTGTTAATAAATCACTCCTTACATTTTCATTTGGTTGTCTAAGTAGCTTGTAAGTTTTCATTTGGTTAAGCACAATGTAAGTATGTTTGTCTGGTTTTAAAATGCAACTTGGAAGTGAGTTATAAAGTTGAAATTTAACACACAGCTTTATAATACTACCACAATGATGGAAAAAATCTAAAACTGGAGATAAGTCTCTTAAGAACGAAGAAATTAATAGACTTGGTTTACGTGTGGGTTTGCTTGCATGTGTGAGCAATCAGCCTGTGGTGTTTGCGTCAACAATCGGCTCGTCGTGTTTATACCGGGTGATTCAGTCAATTTCTGACCATTTCACTCGAATGATGTGCATTAGGGATAAACAATTGAAAGAATATGAGCGCCAAAACGAATTTCTAAATAGTTGGAGTTTGTATTGTTGCAATGGCGCTGCATGAAAATCGTATTGTTGAAAAATGGCGCCCGCTTTATCAACAGAGCAGAAATGCAAGGTTGTCGAATGGTATTTCGAGACAAAATCACCTGTAACCATGCAAAGAAAGTTCCGGAAGGAGTATAAGTGTCGAGACGCACCAGGCAGGCAAGCAATCGTGGATTTTGTCAAACAATTTCGTGCTACTGGATGTGTTAAAGGCAAAATAAAAGGCGAGAGCAAAGCTCGTGTTCGAAAGGCCGAAGTTGTCAAAAATGTTGGTCGATTCCCCTACCAAAAAATCTGTTGAAGAAGGGCTGTCGTATACCACGACGTGGCGAATTTTGAGAAAGGATTTATACTTGTTCCCGTATAAGATCCATGTTTATCAGGAGTTAACAGACACTGGAAGACAGAAGCGACAACAATTTGCGATTGGGTTTGGAGCAGAAATGGAAGCCAATCAGGACATTGTGGACAACCTGTGGGTGTCAGATGAGGCCTTCTTCCATCTGACAGGTGACGTTAATAAACACAACGTTCGTTTTTGGGGTTCCCAGCACCCTCATGAGATCCATAAGTCACCTCTTCATCCATGAAAGGTTATGGCTTGGTGCGCGATTTCCAAAAGAGGCATCATTGGTCCGTTCTTTTTTGACGGCACCGTAACGTCACAGGGTTACCTTAACATGTTGGAAACCTTCTTCATCCCCGAGCTGCGAAGAAGGCGTATACCGCTTCGACATCAATGGTTTTAACAGGATGGGGCTAGGCCTCACAACACTAATGAAGTGCTAGACTTTCTCAATCAGAAATTCGGAAATCGTGTCATTTCAAACAGGTTTCCAGATCGACTCGGGGGTGGCTTTCTTTGGCCCCCTACGAATCCTGATCTAAACCCATGTGATTTTTATATCTGGGGGTTCCTTAAAGACCGTGTGTTCACTACAGCACCAAGAACCCTAGACCAGCTGCGACAAAGCATCGTCGACTACTGCACCCTTGTGGATGCAGAAATCCTTGATAGAGTTATGAACAACTTCACCATTCGGCTGCGAGCAGTTGAAAACGTTCGTGGTGACCACATTGAGCATATCATCAAGACTTTTCCACGGGAATTTAAACTACGAACTGCCTAAAATATCATACTGTAATGCTAAGTTTGTAAACATTAATGGGTCAATAAATCATAGTACTGAACTGGTCAGAAATTGACTGAATCACCCTGTATGTTGCGTCAACCAATGGTTCATGAAATTAATACATGCCGCAGCCGACGAAAAATACAGGTCCCGGCACTGAAAACTCACCTGACCATCAGTCCAAGAAACAATGTAATCTTCTTTGCTTCCATTTAGGATTTCACAGATCGGTATTTTTTCATTTGTTAGAAACAATGAAGGTTATGTTGTTGCTTCGATTAAGAAGATTAGGTGACTTTTCACTGCCAGGGCCTGTATTTTTCGCCAGCTACGATGCTTGCCTTAATGATTCACATTTTATCCCTTTATCGATAATGTTGCCATAACAAAATTTGCCATCAGTCATGACATTTGTATGAAATAAAGCAGTTTATGTAATGAAATACATTGGTTCACAAATAGCTATAGTTGTTTTGCCATAATGGCAACAATACGTTAATAAATTATTACATGTAATAAAAATTTTTTTTATGACAATTATAATCCTGACATGATAAATAGAGTGAGTTTACTGTGGATAATGACATAATGAAACCAAGAACCTCTCGCCTAAATAAATCTTTGTGGTTGGTTTGATTGTTTGTTTGGTATTAACGTCCTTTTTAACTGCTATGGTCATTTCAGGACGGCGTTATAGGAGCCGCACTGAAATTTGCACAAATTTTGCCTTGCAAGGGTTCTTTAACGTGCAGCCGTCAATCGACTACACGGGAAATCTTTGTGGGCAAGAGGTTTATTAGTAATAATAAGCAAGAGTCAAAATGTTTTTCATGACTCTTTATGGGGTAAGGATAAAGGTTAAGGTAAATAGTTATATAAAGTAATAAATATATAAATAAATAAATTAATAATATTTCTTTTTTTATTAAAATCTTTGGAGAGATATAAGAAATTATTCTAAAACAAATAAGAGAATACAACTTGTAAGGCGTGCAGCTGCTCAAGCTCTTGCTGAAAAGGTGAAGGTACTTTCTTCCCTAATGAGCTAATCACTGGAAGAAATTTTTTTTTTCATATGGTTTTTGTAATGCAGTAACTTACTTTAGAGATGTATAGATAATATTTATGTAAACATATTAGAAAATTATAAAGATCTCAACTGCTTATGTGACAGGGCAATCCTTGCATAATGCGTACAATTTCTTATCTTCTTTGATGGCGAGGATAGTTACCACTTTAACATAAAACAAATCGATCCTTTCACAGGAAATACGACGCAAAAAAAAGTATCTTCTATGGAGTTTTATGCATACCGCATCATGCTGAGAGAGGGATCCTCAAACCACATCTTACGATTCCGCCAGTTGTTTCATCAATACATCGTTAATATGTACGCGAAAGTCGAATGTGAACGGCTTCTTTATATTAGGTTAAATCAGAAAAAACTGCGTGTTGATGATTATGTTCATCTACGGGATGCTGTGGTTAATGACCGAAAAGTCACTGATATAGGAAGGATGGTAATATTACCGCCTACGTTCACTGGCAGTCCGAGACACATGCACGAATATGCTCAAGACGCTATGTCCTATGTCCACAATCATGGCCGTCCGGATCTTTTTGTAACCATTACGTGCAACCCTAAGTGGCCCGAGATTACAGTTGAGCTTTTGGAAGGCCAATCACCGATTGATCGTCAAGATTTAACAGCGAGAGTATTTAAGCAAAAACTAATCAAATTTACTGATGTTATTACGAAAAGCCATATATTTGGAGAAACCCGCTGTTGGATGTATTCGGTCGAATGGCAAAAGCGAGGTTTTCCACATTCACACATGTTGGTATGGCTTAAAGAAAAAATCCGACCGACTGAAATAGATGACATAATTTCTGCTGAGCTGCCAGATCTTCAACAGGATCCACTGCTATTCGAAGTAGTGTCAAAGAACATGATCCATGGGCCGTGCGGACCTGTAAACCATAAGGCACCGTGCATGAAAGATGGCAAATGTACTAAGAACTATCCACGACAGTTCATTGATGAGACACAATCAGCCAACCATGGTTATCCTTTATACAGAAGATGGAAACCTGAAAATGGGGGCTTCACAGCGACTGTTACAGTTAAGGTTAACAACCAAAACAGAGATATCGAAATTGATAACAGGTGGGTTGTGCCTTATTCCCCTCTTCTTACAAAAATGTTTCAAGCACACATGAATGTCGAGTACTGCCACTCTGTTAAATCAATTAAGTACATTTGCAAATACGTCACTAAAGGCAGTGACATGGCCATTTTTGGGTTAGCCGATGAAAATGCAGTGGATGAGGTGACTCTATACCAATTGGGGAGATATATTAACAATAATGAGGCCACTTAAATTTTCCAATCCACGAACGATACCCAACGGTTGTCCACTTAAGCGTTCCCTTAGAAAACGGACAGCGAGCATACTTACGGAAAAGAATGCTGAAGAGAGAGCGGAACTGCCTCCCAACACAAAATTAACATTGTATTTCCAGTTATGCCAGTAAAATCCATTTGCAAAGACATTAAAATACTCTACATCGAATTTCCGAAATAGTACACCTGCAATGCGTCATTCAAAATTTTCTGCAGACGGAAGTAGAGAGCCCAAGTTCCATATCATACCGATATACGACTCCATTGGCCGTGGTTATACTGTTCATCCCAGCAATGCTGAGTGCTACTACCTGAGAGCACCAACATCATTTAATGATCTTAAAACCTTCGAGGGACAACTGTGTGAAAGCTATAGAGAAGCATGTCAGAAACACGGACTGCCTGAAAATGATCAACACTGGGACACGACATTGGCGGAGGCATCTGACATGTGTTTCCCAAAGCAACTCAGGAATCTTTTTCCCATTATAATCACGACGTTGGTTCCATCAAATTCACAACGCCTTTGGGATAAATATAAAGAAAATTTAATGATGACATTCTCAGAGTTGCGCAAAGAGCTAACCCAATCATTAACTCAGGTTACACTGCGGAAATAATGAAACAAGCGCTTCTACTTCTTGAGGACAAATGTATCTCTATTAATGGCAAAATTCTCTTGCAACTTGGGCTAGA
The DNA here is from genome assembly GCA_023313115.1 of Rhysida immarginata. Classification (NCBI taxonomy): domain Eukaryota; kingdom Metazoa; phylum Arthropoda; class Chilopoda; order Scolopendromorpha; family Scolopendridae; genus Rhysida; species Rhysida immarginata. The sequence continues at coordinate 683,264 of JAHWFO010061346.1, forward strand.
GGCGCCGAATCAAAATGGTGGTCATGAGGTCCTAGATACAAAGTTTTAGAGAAAGGGAACTACGACATTAATGCTCTCCAACTTTTTGTTGAAAATAATAGACCCCTATTGGTCTCATTCAGGGTGAAAATGGTGGTATTTGTTTCCCTGACACCCAGGGAACTGGAAAAACATTTCTGATAAATACTTTGCTGGCTGAGATTCGCCAAAGAAATGAAATTGCTTTGGCTATACCGTCTTCTGGAATAGCATCTACACTTTCAGTTGGCTGTCGAACAGCGCACTCAGCTCTGAAGCTACCATTAAATTTGCAGGTTTCAGAACGACCCATTTGCAACATAAGCAAAGGCTTCACTCATGTACAATATGCTCAAGCATTGCAAATCGTTTGGGACGAATGGACCATGGCCCACAAAAAGGCACTAGAAGCATTTTGATCGCACTTTGTAAGACATACGGGGAAATGGGCAGCTTATGGGGGGTGCTGTTGTCCTCCTGGCAGATTTTCGACAAACCCTACCTGTGACTTCACGCTCTATGCCAGCTGATAAACTTAACCTTATGGAGGCATTGCTCTAAATGGATCTCAAGACGAATATGAGGGAGAAACAAGTGCAGAGCAGTTTGCACAGCAATTGCTGTTAATTGTCAATGGAGAAGTTCCTTTCGACCCCACTACCGGTCTAATTTCGTTTCCATCAAATTTCTGCAGTATGGTCTCTTCACTCGACGTGCTGATATCCAAAGTGTTTCTAGATATACGTGAAAATTACAATTCGCATCGATGGCTGTGCGAAAGCGCCATTTTAGCTCCAAAATACGACATCGTTAAATGTGTTAACGATCTTATTCAGGAAATGTTTCCCGGCAACTGTGCCACCTTTTCATCTGTGGATACAGTAATGGATATGGAGCAAGCTGTGCATTACCCTACAGAGTTTTTGAATTCCCTTGAACCTGCAGGAATGCTGCCACATAAGCACACTTTTAAAAAAGGATCCCCTAGAATGCTGTTATGTTATATCGACCCGTCAAGGCTGTGCAATGGTACAAGACTCACCGTGAAGAATCTATTGCCGAACGTAATAGAGGCCATGATCATCATGGGGAATGCCGTAGGTGAAGACTTATTCATTCCTCGCATAACGTTGATACCCAGTGATACAGATTTGCCCTTCGATTTCAAGCGATTGCAGTTTCCGATCCGGCTTGCATTTGCTATGAGTATCAACAAAGCTCAGGGGCAATCGCTTTGTGTGGCAGGCATTAACTTGGAAACGCCATGTTTTTCACACGGCAATTTAGTGTAGCAATTTAGTTTTTCACACGAGTCTGTACCCCGGAAAACTTGTTTGTCTACGCCCCGGACGGACAAGCAAAAAATATAGAGTACCGTGAAGATTTGCAGTGAAAGCTTGGATATCAATTAAAATGGTCTGATCCATGCACTCGAATCTTGGCTGTGAGGTCTGGGATTCGAGACCCAGCACCAGAAACCATAACACCCTTTTTTATACACGAAAAAATTGAAGGTGTTTAGGTGAAACAAATTAGCACTGTTCCCTCTACGCTAAGCCCGGGCAACGCTGGATACTCCAGCTAGTCGATAATAAATCGATATTCATGATGATGGCAGCGTATATTAATAAGAAGTATCTCATGACCAACAATGCAAGATAAAGTTTGTGCAACAATAGGTATCAACAGTGGTATCAACACACAATACACCAGCACTATGCTCCGACGAACAATAGATATCTCATGACCAACAATGCAAGGCAACATTATGCTTTAGAAATAAGGTTCAATTCGTAACAATGCTTTTCTTAGAATTGAAAGTTCTTAGAAGTTAAGATTTTTCTGAAAAACTATAAAAATGATCAGTAACTGGAGATAATGAAGAGTTAGCAGACTATTCTAAAAAAGTGGAAAGGTGACAGAGGAAGCAGTCCCTTCGCTCGGGTGATAAATGATGAAATAACTGATAACAATGCATATATGAACTCGACTCTTCTAATCAACAAAGATACAGTGTTATGTTCTACAATAATCGTTCAAATAATTATAATAATTCATATATATCGAAATGCCAGCGAAAAAATGAATGGCTATTAGGCAGAGAAGACAAAAAGTTATTTGGGTATTGGAAACTTCTAAGCAACACTAAGAAATATATAAAATATAACTGACCTTATGATTTGTGGATACTTGTGTATAGATGAAGGAAGGATGCCACTTTTCCACAAAAGAACAGTGGGATTTGCACTTAATTTCTTTTGTGGAAAAGTGGCATCCTTCCTTCATCTATTCTCAGCGACAGCTTCGTCTATAAAGGGAAATTGTAGAATTACTGAAAACTAATTTATTATTTAACTTCTTGAGGTTGTTCTGTTTAACCTACAACTGTAATTATCCCGGGCAGGGCCGGTTGCCTTTGCTAGTTCTATATATAGGTATATAAAAACTAGAAGTGGTACCCGGCATTGCCCGGGATAATTACACTTGTAGCTAAAGATAACAATCTCAAAAAATTAAATTACAACCCCCAATTGGTTAAATAATAATTCAATCAATACAACACAGAGCAAAGGGATTATCTATTCTTCTACAAACATGCTTACCATTTGCTCAATACAGCACGGAGCTAAAGGAGTGCTTCCTCTGTCATCTTTGCACTATTTCTCAAAAGTCTGCTAACTCTCCATTATCTCCAGTTACTGGTCATTTTTAAAGATTTTCAAGAATTTGTTAAGTACTAAGAACTCTCTTTTCTAAGAAAAGCCTTGTTACAAATTGAAATTTATCTATATTGCATAAATTTTGACTTTCATTGTTGGTCATGATTTATATATTGTTGATCCCTGCATAGTGTTGGTGCATGGCGTGTTACACCATTGTTGATACCTATTGTTGCACAAACTTTTCCTTGCATTGTTGGTCATCAGATATTTCTCATTAATTTACCCTGCCATAACCATAAATATCGATTTTTTTCGATAATTATTATTTTTCCGAAATCTGAGGTAGACAGTGACCTTCCTCGTGCTTCGAAGGTCAAGTATGCAAAATTTCATCAAGATTGTAATAAAACTGTAGATTTGTATAAGAAACCCACAAACATCCTTCTTTATATATATAGAAGACTAGTAAAGGTACCCGGCATTGCCCGGGATAATTACACTTGGATGTAAACAGAACAATCTCAAAAAATTAAATTAAATTTTGCAATATCTTAAAAATAAACACATGAAAATGCTTAGAATTAATAAAGTAAAAATTCTTAATGAAAATTCGAAAAAAATCTTTTTAAAGGCTCACAATGGCTGGACCTCTCCAAGGATGCCACTGCTAGTCTAAATAATTTCTTACTCACGTAATCTTACCTCAGATGTATGCTTAGTGTTGTTGTAATTTCCACTCTTCTCTCGATGTGTTGAAGCAAAACTTGGCCATTCATCACTTTGTGCAGCCTAGCGGTCGCCGATTCTTCTATTTACTTGCTTCCCATTTGCTCAATACATCACGGAGCTAAAGGAGTGTTTCCTCTGTCGTCTTTCCACTCTTTCTCAATAGTCTGCTAACTCTCCATTATCTCCAGTTACTGATCATTTTTAAAGATTTTCAAGAAATTGTTAAGTACTAAGAACTCTGTTTTCTAAGAAAAGCCTGAATAGCAGGAATTCTATACATTGTTACAAATTGAAACTTATCCATATTACATCATCATTTAATGTTCATTGTTATAATTCTTGGAAAGATTGCTTTAACATTACATCATCGTTCTGTGCTCATTGTTATTGGTGAATTGCGTGTTGAAACCATTGTTGATACCTATTGTTGCACAAACTTTTATTTGCATTGTTGGTCATGAGATATATATTGTTGGTCCGTGCAGAGTGTTTGTGAATTGCGTGTTGATACCATTGTTGCAAAAAATTTGTCTTGCATTGTTGGTCATGCAATATTTCTCATTAATATGCCCTGCTATAACCATGAATATCGGTTTTTTATCGATAATTATTATTTTTTCGAAATCTGAGGTAGACAGTGACCTTCCTCATGCTTTGAAGGTCATGTATGCGAAATTTCATCAAGATCGGAATAAAACTGTAGATTTGTATAAAAAACATACAAACAAACAGACCCACAAACATCCTTCTTTATATAGATAGATAGATAGATAGATAGATAGATAGATAGATAGATAGATAGATATAGATAACTTCCAATTGGTTAAATAATAACTCAATCAATACAACACAGGTCAAAGGGATTTTGGGAAAAATACGAAAAACAGGAATTCTAGGTGATATATCGGGACGTTATCAAAACTCTTCTTGAATTGCCTCACCATTGCGGAGCATCGCCAGATACTTTAGACTCAAGATTTTCTTGCCCTTGATGTAGAAGCTCTTATACACTCTTGTTTCAAACGTCCGCATAGCTTATTCTGGTTTTTGTTGCAGACTTTCTTTCACCAATACTCATTCTTTCTCTTACCTTTCCAGACACATAATATTTTACCAGTCGTCTGGACGTTTGATAAGAAGGTCAAGGAAGACACGCGTGACTCCTTTGCCTCATCAATAGAGGCTGCCTTATTAATGTCCTCTCACTGCATCATCATTCTATGCTCATTATTAATAATTCTTGAAAACGAAAGTTCAATCATCGCATTATCAGCATCTCAGTTGCCAAAATATACACATTCCCACAGAATATAGTCAAAAGGTATTTTTATGAAATGTTTGGATCTGATGTGCTACCAAATAAGCTAGGTGATAATCCCCTGTGTGGGTCGGACTTTTTTTTTGATTAAATTTGCAATAGCTTAAAAATAAACACATGAAAACGCTTAGAATTAATACAGTAAAACTCTTAATGAAAATTTGAAAAAGAATTTTTTAAAGGCTCACAATGGATGGACGTCTCCAAGGATGCCACTGCTTGTCTAAATAACTTCTTTCTTTCGTAATCTTACTTTAGATGTACACTTGATGTTGTTGCAATTCCCACTCTTCTCTGGATGTCTTGAAGCAAAAGTTGGCCATTCATCACTTTGTGTAGTCTAGCAGTCGCCGATTCTTCTATTTACTTGGTTACTATTTGCTCAATAGAGCCCGGAGCTAAAGGATTGCTTCCTCTAATCGTCTTTCCACTCTTCCTCAATAGCCTGCTAACTCTCCATTATCTGCAGTAACTGATCATTTTTAAAGATTTTCAAGAAATTGATTAGTACTAAGAACTCTCTTTTCTAAGAAAAGCCTGAATAAGAGGAATTTTATGCATTGTTTCAAATTCAAACTTATATATATTGCACAAACTTTTCCTTGCATTGTTGGTCATGAGATATTTCTCATTAATATGCCTTGCCATAACCATGAATATCGATTTTTTATCAATAATTATTATTAAGTACCGAAAGGTGCTTTATGCTGTCAGTGTGGGGAAACGTGTCTGTCCGTCTGTCTGTCTGTCTGTCTGTCTGTAACTCAAACTCCTCCGAGGTTATGAAAGATTTTCAAAATCTGTTTTCGTCAGTCGATGAATATGGTTCATGGCACGAACCAGTTACAAATATTATCTAAATCGGTTCATTGGCACGTGCACAAATGGTACCTCTATTTTCCCGCCCAGCAATTTTCAATGGGAAGAAATATTGAGTAATATATCAAACAAATCGTAATGACGAGATAGATGCGGTTATTCATTACTATTTTCGTCAGTCGATGAATATGGCACACGCCATGAAAAAATCATAAATTTTATCTAATTCGGTTCATTAGCACGTCCACAAATGGCACCATCACGACCCCACCTAGCAATTTTCAATGGACAGATATATTAAGTAATATGTCAAACAAATCTTAATGACGAGATACAAGCGAATATAAATTACTATTTCGGCTAATAAATATGGTTCACGAAATGAATATGGTACCTTTATGACACCTTCAAAAATTTTCAATGATAAGATATGGCATGTAATATATCAAACAAATTGTGATGATGTATTATAAATGAATATCACGTAAAAGTAATGATAGTCCAAATTGGTTTCAAGGAACCTGGTTTAGTGGAACCATTATGGTTCATTGGAACTTTCAATACCAAAATATTGCATGTAATATATCGAACGACTTGGAATTATGTGTCATGAATGAATATAATGTAAAATTAATGATAGTCGAAATTGGTTCTAAGGAACGTGGTTTAGTGGAACCAATATGGATCATTGGAACTTTCAATGCTAAAATATGGCATGTAATATATCAAACGACTTGGAATGAGGGGTCATGAATGAATATAACGTAAAATTAATGATAGTCGAAATTGGTGTCAAGGAACCTGGTTTAGTTGAACCATTATGGCTCATTGGAACTTTCAATGCTAAAATATGGCATGTAATATATCAAACAACTTGGAATGATGTGTCATGAATGAATATAACGTAATATTAATGATAGTTGAAATTATTTCAAAGGTACGTGGTTTAATGGTATCATTATGGTCCGTTTGAAACTTCCAATGTTAACATAGGACGGTTTAAAAGTATAGTTCAGCGAATGGTTTAGTTTAACCTTTCGGTACTTGGTTATGTCATTCCTTAATTGTTTATTTTTTCGAAATCTGAGGTAGACAGTGACCTTCCTCATGCCTTGAAGGTCAAGTATGTAAAATTTCATCAAGATCGGAATAAAACTGTAGAATTGCATAAGAAACAAACAAACAGACCCACAAACAAACATCCGTCTTTATATACCGGGTGTTTCAAAAATAACTAGTATATTTGAAAAATCAATAAAAACTAAATGGGCAGCGATCGAAATACACCGTTTGTAATTTCGAAAGTTTGTCTGCCTGAAAATTTACTGTTGTCCCAAGCATATTGCAACACACGGTGTATTTCTATCGCTGCCCGTTTAGTTTTTATTGATTTTTCAAATATACCGGTCATTTTTGAAACCCGGTATATAGACTAGCAGAGAACCCGGCGTTGCCCGGGTAATTATACTTGTAGGTAAACAGAACAATCTCAAGAAGTTAAATTATTACTCAAATTGTTTAAATAATAACTCAATGAATATAACACAGAGCGAAGGGGCTATCCATTCTAAGAGAAATACGAAAAACATAAATTCTAGGTGATATATCCGTGGCTGTGACTGTTTGTCTTTTTTTGAATAAATTTTGAAATATCTTAAAAATAAACACATGAAAATGGATAGTTTTTTGTCTCTTAGCTGCAGGGTTTCTCTGACCAATGCTCTTTCTTTTCTTTGGTGGCATTACGATAGGTATGAATTAATATGGATCCTTCGAAAGATTATTAAATCGTAGGCTTTTTGGTTTGATGATTCGAGTTGATGTATTTTATTCGGAATTAAACTTTAATAGTTTATGCACCGTTCAAACGTGCCAAACGCACAAACATACCATACACACACAAAGAAACACACACCTTACCCAAGCGTCTGAACGCTTGTTAGAGAGCTGAAGGCAGACACGTGTACCTCCTTTGCCTAATCGAGAGAGACTGCCCTATCTATATCGTCTATTATATCCATTTCCTGCTCATTGTTAATAATTCTTGGAAATGAATATTCTATCATTGCATCACCATTTTATGCTCATTGTTATAATCTTTGGAAAGGATCGCCTAATCATTGCATCATCATTTTGTGCTCATTGTTATTGGTGAATTGCGCGTTGATATTATTGTTGATGGGAACACGACGGGCCTATTGTTGCACAAACTTTTATTTACATTGTTGGTCATGAGATATATATTGTTGGTTCGTGTAGAGTGTTTGTGAATTGCGTGTTCATACCAATTGTTGCACAAACTTTGCCTTGCATTGTTGGTCATGAGATTTCTCATTAATATGCCATGCCATAACCATGAATATCGATTTTTTGTCAATAGTTATTATTTTTTCGAAATTTGAGGTAGACAGTGACCTCCCTGATCGTTTGAAAGCCAAGTATGCAAAATTTCATCAAGATCGGAATAAAACTGTAGATTTGTATAAAACACAATCCCACAAACCCACAAACAAACAGCCTTCTTTATGTAGATAGAAGACTAGCAGAGGTACCCGGCGTTGCCCGGGATAATTACACTTGAAGGTAAACAGGACAATTTCAATAAATTAAATTATAACTCCCAATTGGTTAAATAATAACTCAATCAACACAACACAGACCAAAGGGACTATCCATTCTACGAAAAATACGAAAAAAGGAATTCTAGGTGATAAACCGAGACTTCATCTAAACACTTCTTGACTTGCCTCACCACTGCGGAGCATAACCATATACTTTAGACTGAAGTTTTTCTTGCCCTTGACGTAGAAGCACCTAAACCCTCTTTTTCTATTCGAAACTCCCGTTGTTCAGATGTTTCTAATGCCCGTATAGCTTTTTTCTGTTTCAGTTGTAGAGTTTTAATGACCAGTACTCGTTCTTTCTCTTTCCTTTCCAGACACAAAAATTTTTGCCAGTCGTCTGGACGTTTGATAGGGAGCTCAAGGGAGGCAAACGTGGCTTCTTTGCCTTATCAATAGACGCTGCCTTATTTAATGTTCTGTCACTGCATCATCATTTCATGCTCATTATTAATAACTAGCAAAGGTACCCGGCGTTGCCCGGGATAATTACACTTGGATGTAAACAGAACAATCTCAAAAAATTAAATTAAATTTTGCAATATCTTAAAAATAAACACATGAAAATGCTTAGAAATAATACAGTAAAATTTCTTAATGAAAACTTCGAAAAAATCTTTTTAAAGGCTCACAATGGTGCTGGACCTCTCCAAGGATGCCACTGGTAGTCTAAATAATTTCTTACTCACGTAATCTTACCTCAGATGTATACTTAGTGTTGTTGCAATTTCCACTCTTCTCTCGATGTGTTGAAGCAAAACTTGGCCATTCATCACTTTGTGCAGTCTAGCGGTCCCCGATTCTTCTATTTACTTGCTTCCCATTTGCTCAATACATCACGGAGCTAAAGGAGTGCTTTCTCTCTCGTCTTTCCACTCTTTCTCAATAGTCTGCTAACTCTCCATTATCTCCAGTTACTCATCATTTTTAAAGATTTTCAAGAAATTGTTAAGTACTAAGAACTCTCTTTTCTAAGAAAAGCCTGAATTGCATTGTTACAAATTGAAACTTATCCATATTACATCATCATTTTATGTTCATTGTTATAATTCTTGGAAAGATTGCTTTAACATTACATCATCATTCTGTGCTCATTGTTATTGGTGAATTGCGCGTTGATACCATTGTTGATGCGAACACAATGGGCCTACTGTTGCACAAACTTTGCCTTGCTTTGTTGGTCATGAGATATATATTGTTGGTTCATGCAGTGTGTTTGTGAATTGCGTGCTGATATCATTGTTGATACCTATTGTTGTACAAACTTTGCCTTGCATTGTTGGTCATGAGATATTTCTGATTAATATGCCTTGCCATAACCATGAATATCGATTTTTTATCGATAATTATTATTTTTCCGAAATCTGAGGTAGACAGCGACCTTCCTCATGCTTTGAAGGTCATGTATGCGAAATTTTATCAAGATTGGAATAAAACTGTAGATTTGTATAAAATACATACAAACCCACAAACATCCTTCTTTATATATGTAGATAGATAGATAGATAGATTCTTGGAAACGAACGTTCAATCATCGCATTATCAGCATCTCAGTTTCCAAAATATACACATTCCCACAGAATACAGTCAAAGTGTATTTTTATGAAAAGTTTGGATCTGATGTGTTATCAAATATGCTAGGTTATAACCCCGGCATGGCTCGGACTTTTTTTTTTCTTGATTAAAGTTTGCAATTTCTTAAAAATAAACACATGACCTCTTAATAAAACATTTTTTTAAAGGCTCATAATGGATGGACCTCTCCAAGGATGCCACTGCTACTCTAAATAATTTCTTACTCACCTAAGCTTACTTTAGATGTACACTTGATGTTGTTGCAATTCCCAATCTTCTCTCGATGTCTTGAAGCAAAACTTTGCCATTTGTGTAGTCTAGCTGTCGCCGATTCTTCTATTTACTTGATTACCAATTCCTCTATACAGCACGGAGCTAAAAGAGTGCTTTCTCTGTCGTCTATCCACTCTTTCTCAATGGTCTGCTAACTCTCCATTATCACCAGTTACTGATCATTTTTAAAGATTTTCAAGAAATTGTTAATTACAAAGAACTCTTATTTCTAAGAAAAGCCTGAATAACAGGAATTCTATGCATTGTTTACAAATTGAAACTTATCTATATTGCACAAAATTTGCCTGGCATTGTTAGTCATGAGATATTTCTCATTAATATGCCTTGCCATAACCATGAATATCGATATTTTATCAATAATTATTACTTTTTCGAAATCTGAGATAGACAGTGACCTTCCTTATGCTTTGAAGGTCAAGTATGGAAAATTTCATTAAGATCGGAATAAAACTGTAGATTTGCATAAGAAACAAACACACCTACAAACAAATCCACAAACATCTTTCTTTATATACAGGGTGTTTCATAATTGGTGTCCCGTCCTTAGGTCCAAATAACGACTCAAGGGGAACAGATTGGGGGGAAATGAATATTGATTATTTGGTTTTAATGTCCCTAATTCAGAATCAAAACATTTCGCGTCCCTGGTGGTGTAGGGGTAAATTTTGAAAATTTTAATTTTGTAGGGGGTAGGGGTTAGACGCCATGTGTTATTTAGAAAGTTGTAGAGCATCATGTAAAATGTGGGTTTAGCAAAAACCCGGTGAAAAAATCTCATGCTTTGCCTTCTTTATCGAGTGGGTAAAATTTAATTTATAATAATTTATAGAATTTCTGTTGTTCGGGCTTTTCTTAGAATTGATAGTTCTCGGAACTTAACATTTTCTTGAAAATATTTAAAAATGATCACTAACTGGAGATAAAAGAGTTATCAGATTATTGAGATACTGAGCAAGTCCTGAGTGATCAAGTAGGCATCGCAGTTTTCAGGTGGCCCTCGACGATGTGAGCGTATCAGCAGAAGATTCCGGGACTGCTAGAACACAGAAAGTTATGAATGGCCAAGTTTTGCTTCAAGACATCGAGAGCAGAGTGGGAATTGCAAAAACAGATTACCAAGTAGTGAATAAGCCCATTCTGATTGTTGGGATTGAAGAACACAGATAGAAACGATCATGTACATGCATTGCCACCCAAGAAGAGAATTGCATCGTCGGAAGTGTACATATAAAGTAAGATTACGTGATCAGGGAATTATATATTCTAGCTGCTGCCGTATATGGAATATTTTTTTGGCGAATTTTTATTATGATTTTATACTGAAATAATTCCAAGCGTTTTTGTGTTCATTTTTACTCTACATTCACATTCAAATACAGGAAATTCCCTTTACAACGTACTTCAAGGGAACTGGAATTTTGTACGTTTTTCTGAAACTGAGGGCTGGGATGCTTGTGAACGATGCATTTAGAATGTATAAAATGTGCAGAGAAAAACATAAGAATACATGAAGTGTAGCATTCTATTTTATGCAATAGAAATACAGGATACATCAAAAAGTATTAGATTTGATTAATTTAGCAATAAAAATCTGTAGTGACCGTCTGCTTTCTTTCCATAACTTGCCTCCCCAAGAAATCCTCCATATCTGACATGGTAAAGTGAACTGAGTTAAAATAAACAAACACATGGTGGTATGATCTTACTGTATTGATGATGGGCAATCGTACATCAATTGAAACCTTTCAGTCTAAGTGATGACGTATCATTTCATTATGATGCATTGCCATTTGCCACTTTCGAATGGGCTGTATTGATCAATTGGAGCAAGACATTCGGACGATGTACGTTGTAATGAAGGGATAATTTAACTGGGGGAACTTAAAATTAGTTCATTATTCTGAAATGTACGTTATTTGGAAATATGTTAAACTGTAACTTGTTAGCATTAAAATACCTAGATTTTGGCCGGGGATTTTAAATGTGTACATTATTCTGAATTGTACGTTAAAGTGAGGTACAGTCGGGTGCAAAAAGGTTTCGTAGGAACTTAGCTTACCGGATGTTGATTGGTTGCAAAATCAGGTACTTTTACTGAGAATCGAGGCAGATTAGACTGGACCTGTCCCTTCTGATGGAAATAGGGTAGCAGGTATAAGTTTGGGATGTGCTATTCACGTGCTCAACTATGACTTAAGTATAAACCTTTTTGAACCCGACTGTAGGTTTTAACGGGATTTTACTGCATTGCAAAATTTAATCAAAAAACGAGTCCGAACAAAGACTGGTGATATCACCTAGCTTATTTGGTAGCACACCAGATCCAAACATTTCATGAAAATACATTTTGACTATATACTGTATGAATGTGAATATTTTGGAAACTAAAATGGTGATAATGCGATGATTGAACGTTCGTTTTCAAGAATTATTAACAATGAGCATAAAATGATGATGCACTGACAGGACAGATAAGGCAGTGCCTATCGAGGAAACAAAGGAGTCACACGTGTCTTTCTAACAAACGTCCAGACGATTGGCGAAAATTTGTGTGTTTGGAAAGAATAGAGACCCATGTCATATCGCCTCCACAGAACATATATATTTTATTCTTACTAACACTATTGACCTTAAAATTAGCACTTTCTAATATGGAACACTATCAGCAAGAACAGACTTTTTCCCAATTTAATAATAGGCTATTGCAAAGCCTAAATGATATGAAAAATAATTGCGCATGCCATACGGCCACACACACTTAATTTCCGACGAAGTGCGCAATTCACGCTTCCACAAGTAATTCACGTGCACCGGACACCAAGCCTGTTCGGCCACTGACCTTATGAATTGCTGAGGAAAGCCTGGAGCGGGACCCTGTTGTGGAGAAACGCTTCTATCCTGGTCCGTCTGCCACGTTGACAAAACCTCCGCCGCCAAAACTTCTCTGCGCGGCTCGTTTTCCTTCGCCAACGGAGTCGTGGTCGGCTGGCGCTCTCGGGGCGCGGGCGGCATTCGTTTTCCTCCGTTCGTCTGTCTTCCTACGCTGTAGAGCCTTCCTCCTCCTCGGCCACAACGGTTACTCCTCGTCGGGACGCCAATCGGACCAGGCGTCCGTTCTCCTGTCGAACTCCAATCCTCTCTCCCGTTCTCCTTCACAAGGTTCGCGCTTGAAACTCCCTCCTGCTGGCCATTGGCTGCCTGCTGATGACGCAACCTCTGACGTCGTTCCTTCCTCTCCGAATGGACAAACGATCGTGTCCGGAAATGCCCGATTCCACCATCGTGATCTACGATGATCGGGGATTTCCGTGACAGTTTGATTGTATTTTATGAAAATCTACCGTTTTATTCCGATCTTGATGAAATTTTGAACACTTGATCTTCTAAGCAAGAAGATGATAATAAATCGAAATTATAATAAGGAGTATCTCATGACCAACCACGCAAGACAAAGTATGCAATGTAAGTTCATTAAGAATCAATCGCATATCTGTGAATTATAAAACTAAATTGAATTTGAAACAATATATAGAATTCATGTTGTTATGGCTTTTCTTAGAACTGATGGTGATTAGAACTTAACCATTTCTTGCAAATCTTTAAAAAAGAGCAGTAACTGGAGATAATGGAGAGTTAGCAGACTATTGAGATAGAGTGAATAAACTCGACTCGACTCTTCAAATCAACAACCATACTGTAATATGCTCTAGAAAAATCGTTCGAAAAATACATGTAATTCACACCTATCGAAATGACCCTCTAAGAAATGAATGAGCATTGGGTCAGAGAAGAAAAAAAGTTATGAGAGTGTCGTCTACAACAGGAAAGTGTAGAATTACTGAAAACTAATTTGACTTTCTGTTTACCTACAACCAACTGTAATTATCCCGAGCAATGCCGGGTGCCTCTGCTAGAAAAGTAAAGATAAAAAAATTGTTATCCAACGATATAACGGTTTTAGCATCAAAATGTTACGAGCAGTAGCGGCTCGTGACTATAATAAGTGGAGGGGCACAAATCAAAAATTTCTGGTTCTTAGGGCTTTTCGCACAAAAAGTTATAGCTTGATTTGTATTTGGAGCCTCGCGGCCCCTGCCGAGGCCTCAGAGGACGATATCAGTTTTAGTTTGTAATAGCTAAAATTTTAAGCAACACATTATACATATAAAACATTTCATGTTTCTGGACTTCCGATTTAAAATTTATAGCTTGATTTGAGATTGAGGCCGCATGGCGCCTGCCAAGAGACTTATATAAGTTTTAGAATACAGGGTGATTATAATTAAAGTTGCGATTTCAAAAATCGATAATTTGAAAACTACTCGTCACAATGACCTGATATTTTACCAGAACAATCGTGAGGCAATGGAATTTTGTTTGGCGAAGGAAAAATAATAGTTTCAAAATCTGCAAATAGATGGCACTGGCAGGGTTCACATTGTCTGGAGATATGCAAATGACTAATACGTGACATGTGCACCGCGGACATAGCTGCCATAAAAATGCAGAGCACCAGGTGGAGGGCATATCAAACAACTTCTACCTTAATCATCAGTAAGATGTTTCTTCCATGAAGCTCTGTATTTTTTGGCATTATCACTGTTGTCGCTGTAACACGTATTCTTGTCTTTTCGCTAATAAATTTTCGTAAACCCCTGAACTCCATTGTTTCCTTTTGGCTAACAACATTCCTATGTTTCACGAATCCATTTTTGGTTTTTCCCCTGACATTACCCTGCCAGCGCCATCTATCGGCAGATTTTGGAACTATTTTTTTTCCTTCGCGAAACCAAATTTCATTGCCTCACGATTGCTCTGCTAAAATATCAGGTCATCCTGACGAGTAGTTTTCAGATTATCGATTTTTGAAATCGTAACTTTAATTATAATCACTCTGTATATTAGCTAAATTTTTAAATACCACACTATGTTTAAACAAAATTTCAGGTCGCTAGGCCTTTCCGTTCAAATGTTATAGCTTCAAGTGTATTTGAGACCGCCTGGGGCCCGAGGCCTATACCAGGTATATTGTCTATAATTCTTAAGTAACGCACTGTGAAATTACAAAACTTCAGGTTCTTAGGCCTTTTTATTATTCAAAGCTTCGGGCCTCCTGTCGAGACATAAGAGGCTTAAATCAGTTTTTAGTGTATATTAGCTAAATTTTTAGTAAACTACTATAGGTATACAAAATTTCACAATTCTAAGCCTTTTCGTTCAAACATTATAGCTCTGTTTGTGTTTAGGGCCCCTGCCAGGACCACAGAGGACTATATACGTTTTAGTATGTAATAGCTAATATTTTAAGTAATACATCATAAATATGCAAGAATTCTGGAACTTCTGGTTCAAACGTTATAGCTTGATTTGTGATAGGGGCCTTAGGGCCCCTTGTCGAGACCCAAGAGCCTTATACCAGTTTTTAGTGTATATTAGCTAAATTTTTAAGTACTTTTCTATAAGTAAACAAAATTCAGATTTCTAGACCGTTTCCTTTAAAAGCTGTAATTTTGCTTGCATTTGGGGCCTCTGGGGCTCTGCTGGGGCCTTTATTACTTTTTTGTATATTTGCAATATTTTTTTAGTACCACACTATGAATATACAAAATTTCAGGTTTCTAGGCCTTTCCCTTCAAATGTTATAGCTTCAATTGTATTTGGGGCCTCGGGACCTATGGTGGGGCCCTACAGGCTTATATCACGTTTCTTGTATATTGGTTTTATTGTTTTAGAACCGCACAACAAATTTACGAAATTTCAGAATTTTAGGCCTCTTTGTTCAAAGGATAAAAAAGGGACCATAAAATTCATACAAGTGGCCCCTGAGGGGCCCCGGGCCACCCTAGTGAATTCGCTATATTTTTACGTATTTACAAAATTTCAGGCCTCTAGATCAATTCTTTCAAAAGTTGATCATCTGTACCGTCGTTAATAGGGTTTTAGATGCTGCTAAAACCCTAAAAACGCGTATTGATCAGAGAAACTATGCAACAGAGAAATTTGTGTATTTGGAAAAGAAAGAGAAAGAACAAGTCACAAAAAGAGACAAATGCTGTCCGGGCGTTGGAAACATCTGCACAACAGGAGCTTCGTTTAGAACAGGCGGGTTTAAGAGCTTCTACGTCAAGGGCAAGGGAAACTTCGAAGGAAAGATGGGTCTAAAGTATCCAGTGATGCTCCCCGGTGGTGAAGATGGTTATCACTTTAATCTGGGGCAGGACAACAAGAGGTTAAATAAATTCCCTGGTAACGCCGGATTATCAGGCAAAGTGTGCAATATATGTATGTTCATTAAGAAAGATGGTTTCATCCCACCTCTGAGAATTATAAGACAAAATTGAATTTGTAACAGTGCATAGAATTCCTGTTCTGGCTTTTCTTAGAATTTATAGCTCTTAGAAGTTTATATTTTTTTGAAAATCTTTTCAAATGATCAGTAACTACTGATTGGAGAGTTCAGTCATTTCAGAAAGATTGGAAAGTTGACAGATGAAGCAGTCCCTTCCCTCTGGCAACAGTTAACAAACGATAACAAAGCATAAATCAACTCGACTCTTCAAATCAACAACCATACTGTAAAAAAACTTTCGAAGGATAAATGTAATTAATATCTATCGAAATGTCCCCTTAAGAAATGAATGAGTATTGGTCAGAGAAGGAAAAAAACTATATTAGGGCGTCGTCTACAAGAGGAAATTGTAGAATTGCAGAAAACCAATTTGAATTATTTAACTTCTTGAGGTTGTTCTGCTTATCCCAGGCAATCCCGAGTACCTCTGCTAGTATGTAAACAAGTAACGAATAAAAAAATTTTTTTTAAATACATTTTATTTAAAATGCACTAAAAAGTAAATAACGCCATCTGTTGGTAAAGTCTTAAACGATATTCTTCATATAAAATTTAAATTATTTAATTGCCACTTATTGATTAATTATTTAGTGGATTTTTTAAATTGATTCGTCTATTGTCATCAAGAGTAAGTATGTGTGCAAAATTTCAAGTCAATCGGTTGATAGGAAGTAACTTTAATATCGATTATAATATTCCACCCAAATAAACAGACAGACAAAGCAATATAATAAGCAAGAAATGTGTTAATATAATTGGGAATCTCTGTTCTAGTGGATAGAGACTCCTTTTGTCGTTCAGTGCATTAAATGAACCGTGGCAACCTGATCAATTTGACGTGAGTTATTATATTCATGAAAACAATAAATTTCGTTGGAAA
The DNA here is from genome assembly GCA_023313115.1 of Rhysida immarginata. Classification (NCBI taxonomy): domain Eukaryota; kingdom Metazoa; phylum Arthropoda; class Chilopoda; order Scolopendromorpha; family Scolopendridae; genus Rhysida; species Rhysida immarginata. Next base: position 700,530 of record JAHWFO010061346.1, read on the forward strand.
GCTTTAATTGAATCAGCTGCTTCATTATTTCCTGCTTCGCGAAGTCTCATAGACTACCAGGAACTTGGATACCAAAGCCTTCCCAGACTAACAGGAAAATATCCGTTAATTAACACGAATCACTTACTAGAAAAACTAAATGAGAGAGTCCTTTGAATATCCAAATTCAGATTTTGTTTTCTCAGTAACTATTCAATTCGGAATCTTTTCTTTTCACTAATCATCTAATTCCGTTTGTACTGGCTGGCACAAAAAAAGTGTTAGAAAGTTACGGTTTAATCGTACGCTGTAAATGATTTTCCTCGTGATACTGTTCTATTCCAGTTCTGAACATTCTACAGCTCTCTGATATCTCATTACATTTCAGAATAGAAGCACTAACGTTGCAACTGCGTGTTTTTACCGTAAAGAAACTTTACAGAAATGCTGGAAGTAATGCTGTGGTGAGACGGTTAATCAACAGAACATTTGGTCCAAGATCAGCACCACCCGAAATGATTATTGCACAGTGAGATTACAATACAAAACTGAAGCCAAATTGTGATGACAATAACATTCTCTGGACGTGTGGAATGGTTCCATTCTCAACCTTAGTAAGTACGGTATTTCTTATGGGGCTATCTGAACGACAGTCTTCAAAGATGCACCTGTAACATTCCAGGATCTTCGTACTGCAATTTCCAGAGAAATTCCTGCAGTCGAAAACGATGTTCTTCAGGGAGTCGCCACGGAATTCAGTTCAAGGCTCTACACACTGTTTGCAGCTGATGGTAGTCACTTTGAAAATCTTCTGCATTAAAATTCAGGATATCTGTTAGAGCATAAATATGATAACAAGAATCTATAACATCATATGTCGTAGTAGACAAAACTTTCTAACACCTATTTTACGCTACCCGGTACTTACCATATGTTAATTATTCCCATTGGAGTTTCATGAACAGCGTTTTCAGAATGTAATTTATATGTCCATTATTTAAATAAATCAGCATGGTTTCTTACAAAACAAGTAGAGCGTTATTTGTTTTTCCTTCTTAGCATTAAAAGGATTACCTCTTTACTTTATTTAAAAAACGTTATTATTTGATCGATTTTTTTGAAAACAATACTCAAATAATATAAAATCGAATGAATAAAAGTTTTAATATCTTCTAAGTGCCCATCTTACAGTCTGTTCGGTGTAAGTATGTACCCTGTCAAAACAAGAGTTTTACCCACCGTTTGAATTGTTGCATGGCAGGCTGTGTTGATTGGCTGTTGGATCTCTTAAGGAGACTTCATTTTTCTAACTAATGCAAATTAAATACACATGCAAAGCCATTCGATGCACTTCTCAAAATTTTTCCGAGAAAAGAATACCTACCGTTTATCACCAAAGTACGAGTGTTTGGGCAAAAGTCGTGGCAACTTTTTTTTTCTTTTTTTTTTTATACTCAGAGCTAAGGGATGGTATCACAAAGTGTCATATGTCTCAAGGAAGTCGACCCATGGCCAACTAGATTATAGAAGGCTTGTCCATCCAGTGATAAGAAGTGGAGGCCAATAGGTTTCGCGTATTTGCCACAGCATAGCCGACAATAATAAGAGATCATTGTAGGCTATGGCCACAGTAGCGCTAAAACTCGTCCCTAGCCAAAACTTCGGTTTCGTTTAACCAGACCCATCACAAGCGTTTTCGTTTTGTTAACAACAGTGGGTGCGTTCGGAGAACAGCCACTGGTGAATTTCCGAGAATCAGAGGCTAAGGTCAAAAACCCTTACCGGTGAGAGAATAATGACGTAATTTCTCACTGGGCTAACCATCTTTTTCTCGGTGAGGACGGTGAGACTAACCGGTTAGGCAAAGCAGCACTAACTGGCGTTTCTGACCGCGTTAAAATGACGTCACAAATTTCTCACTGGGATTTCTGACCGACCAAGCGCTAACTCTTCTCACCGGTGAGAGTCTTTGACCTTAGCCAGAGAATTATCCGTGAAACCATAGAGAAAGGAAGTAAAAACTCCTTTTACTTCCTTTCTCTATGCGTGAAACACGAGAGAATTCGAGAATTCACATACGTCTCGAACGCCTCAGTGAATTCTCGGTGTTATTGGTGGATTATCCAATATGGAGAATGCGAGCTCGCATGATCGCCTTTCGGAACATTATTTTCTCAAAAACATATGAATTGTGAGTTAAAAGAGCAAACGTGGGACACCCACAGTGAGGGAGAGGAAGAAGAAAATACTCTGCTGTGTTTTAGAATGCAAAGAAAGTTTTTTCATTGAAAATTTGTTTTAAATGTTTTTACGTAATCTTTTTGCTAGGCACCCTATCATTCCTAAACGTTTTTATAATTTCACTTTCATATGTTTCATCCTATTACATTTTTTTGCCGCCCCCTTATTATTTCCTATTCGTCCTCCGTCTTGTCCTATCCCAACAGTTCGTCTAATTAATCTCATTTGTTCTCTTGTTTGTCAGCCAATAACGCCTTACTATTCCCCATGCAAACTATATATAAACCCGTCCGTTAGTACTAATTTCATAACTTTTTTGCTTTGATAAAGGATAGGCTCTATCCGAAACGTCAGCTCTTTATTTGATTTTTTAGTTTTATTTTGATTATACTTATATATTCATTATTTTGTTATTTGTTAATTATTATTTTATTTTTCAGTTGTATTTATTAACTATTTTTTAAATGTATAACGAGAAATAAAATAAAATGAAATAAAAGGTGGAATACTGAAACGCTAGTCATGCGAAACATATGTTATAGCTTGATTTATTCTAAAGTGGAAATAGTGATAAAAGTGGCTTTTCTCCGAACGCAGCCAATATGATGTTATCAACAATCATGACAATAATTAAAGACAGAACGGAGAGTATTGAATCAAAACCACCTAAAACTAAGGCCTGAGCGCGGAAAAGTTATACATTGTTACATCATCATACGAGGTCATGTTTAATCGCATTTCTGCCAATAGTAAGCCCTAAATTATTACTCCGCATGATTGAATCAACAAGTCTCACTATATGAAATAAAGCTGCAAGGCAGTGTGGGAAAGCACCTCAATACTTTTGAACCCGAGGCCAACGAAAGATATCGGCTTCGGTGGCTCAGGGGTTGCGTGATCGCCTTTGATGCCCGAGGACGCGGGTTCGACCCCGGCCGAGGACGACGAGGATTTTTTCAGGGGGAAAATCCGTAGATCACGCACTTCCTTCGGAAGAAAAGTAAGTAAAGCCGTTGATCCCGTGTAGTCGTTTGCCGGCTGCACGTTAAAGAACCCTTGCGAGGCAAAATTTGCGGCCCCTATAACGCCGTCCTGAAATGACCATGGCAGTTGAAAAGGAAGTTAATACCAAACAAACCAAACCAAACCAACGAAAGACGGGCCAGGGCACTCAAAAGTCACCTGACCATCGGGGTCCGAGCAATAATCCATCCTTCATTGTCTCCATCTTGGGTTTTAACAATCACTGTTCTTTCGTTTGTTGGAAAGAATGAAGGATGGATTGTTACTCGGACCTCGATGATCATGTGACTTTTGAATGCCCTGGCCTGTCTTTCGTCTGCTTCGTTTTTTCTTCATTTTTCTCTATTTTTAATAGTTTTCGAAAATGGATGACCTTAAATTTGGGGGTCAAGTTCAAATTGAGTGCGGCAATGAATTCCCCACCCCCATATTATCTATAAACCACACTCATCAGATCTCTCCTAATTGGCAGCTTTGAGATATCTGCCATGTTATCAGCCTTTTTGGACTCGTCATCGCACAGCAAAATCTACTGGGGCCACCAACTCGAAACTCGGTGGGGTCATAGGACGGTTTTTTTTTCCGAAATTCGGACCCTCTGCCCTCCCAGGGGGGCAGAAAGGAGTTGCACGTTCGGTCGCCTAGCTCCGCCCCTAATAAACGCAGATCTTCGAAATTTTGCAGGAAGGTTTCTAGCTACGTGCTGAAAAAAAGCAGTTTCACCGATTTTCGGTATTAGGATTTTAAGGGTCGAAAACTTAAAAAAAATCGATTTTCGGGGGTGTTTCACAAAATTTTCTGATATTTTGACGCAACTTTGCGGGGAATAAAGATACAGCACCGCAACTCGGAGTGAAGCTCGGGGATATTTCCAAAAAAACAATCTTTGTTTTTTTTCGATTTTTCGCTTTGTGACGGGGGCCAGGGGGGCCCAAAGGTTGGCCCCCCCGTTTTGTGTTTTTGCCGCCTAACTCTAAGGCGCAAACGCAGAGAGCTTCAAAATTGCTCACGAGGATGTAAAAGACGTAGATAGAAAGGGGCATGCGTTGGTTTTTAAAAATCAATTTTAAGGGGGGCAGAAATCCAAAAAAATACCACAGTTGGCCTAATTTTGACGTTCGCGTCCGGTCAAACCCATTTTGTGGCAAATTCACGTACGACTTAGATATTTCGACCAAGAATAGTTCACGTAATTTGCAAGAAACTAATTTCTGCTTTTTTTTTTCTTATTTTACCCCTTTGCCCCGCTATGGCACTCCGTAAAAACATGCGATTTCTCGCAGTTTTTCCAGTACTTCCGAGGACTTATTGACATTCTGCCACGTCGACTAGCTGTTGTGCTTGCCGTCAAAGGTGGATATTCCGGATACTAGCAGGTGGTCATATTAATGTGTCCCGACCCTGTGCAGATCGTACCTTCCATTGTATAATTTTTAACATAAAAACGACTGGCCTATTGTTGCATTGTTGGACTTGAGATATATATTGTTGGTCGATGTAATGAACCTGATTATTTGGAACTGGCTTTTGTATTGCTTAATATCCCAAACGTTCAACTTATTAACCGTCGACTTTACAAACCGACAACTTCGATCGTTGCTGTAGTTTTTACCTGGCAGCATCGTGATATTATTTCGCGCCAGCGCACAGATGTTAGGTTCGTCGGATTTAAGAAAATCACCTATGGTATGATCCTCTGCTTAAGTTTCTGTACGGAACGCAAGGGTGGCATATTTCTGTTCAGTCGAAACCCAATGCTCATACCAAACGTGTTACGATACGCTAGTTTTATGCTTATAATTTATATCATTTTTGTAAACAGCATAATGTTTTAAGCATGATCCAAAAACCGACACCAAAAAGTGTTACGGAAACAGTTTTGCATTGTTTTTGCACGTTTAAGCATTATTGGCGCGGCTTGAAGCACACGCCGGCACTGAAGTGTCACCTGACAACACCTCCTATATCCTGTCTCAACTTCAGTTCGCTTATCCGACATATTGCACAACATCGTATCCTTCCGCCGTTAAAAGAAGGCTATGTATGCTACGTTACACCATCCTTTAATCGCGTGGCTTCTCAAAAGTAGAATAGTCGAATAGTGTCTATCATATCATTTTTTAAATTAATGTTTAAAATATTTTAATCCTCTTCGTAGAAACTCGATCATCTTTCATTTCTGACATATCTCTTTCACGTAGGAACAAGACGCCGCCATTTTACAATCAAATAATCTCGACTACAGACCGACTTCATTTTATTTATTTATTGTTTTAAATTTTGTCAAATGGTTTTTCTATCCGCCGATTTTTTATTATATCGAGGAGAAAAATATGAAATATGATTCCAGAAAGAATTTTGAAGTTTTATATAGATAATTATTCGAACTATTTCTTCATGCTTACGAACTGTAACCGCTTCACTCGTGACGTCACGCTCAACTGAAGTTGAGACAGGGTATAGACAGAAGGCCTGATAACGGAAGCGTCACCTTCTGTCTAGGAGGTGTTGCACCTGACTATTGTTGTGTGAGCAACAATTTTTATATAAATCTTAATGAAATATATTGATGGCGAAACCTTACTCTTTTTACTCTTCTCCCTGCCAGGACATTCAAACTACAGTGGCTAGAAGAAATAGTGTGTCCATTGAATACAAAATGAAGCTATGAGAGTGTAATACTGATGACACCGCCAGATGGTATGAGTATCGAATGCGCCGACAATCTATCTATATATATAAAGAAGGATGTTTGTGGGTCTGTCTGTGGGTCTGTTTTTTATACAAATGATAAAATTTCGCATACATGACCTTCAAAGCATGAGGAAGGTCACTGTCTACCTCAGATTTCGGAAAAATAATAAATATCGATAAAAAATCGATATTCATGGTTATGGCAAGGCATATTAATGAGAAATATCTCATGACCAACAATGCAAGGCAAAGTTTGTTCAACAATAGGTATCAACAATGGTATCAACACGCAATTCACAAACGCTCTGCATGGACCAACAATCAATATCTCATGACTAACAATGAAAGGAAAAGTTTGTGCAAGTGTAATTATCCCGGGCAACGCCGGGTACCTCTTCTAGTTACTCTATAATGCATGGCATTCAATGTAAGTTTCAGAGCATTAACGCTTTAAAAATTCTTGTTTAATAAAATAAAATACGATTGTAAATTTGAAAGGACATATCGCGTAAGGACATAAAACTCGATTCATCATGTTCTGTTTGTGAACTTCATTTTAAACAAGAGTACGTTATTCTTGATTATACGCACACAATTGGCAATGAAATCTTAAAACTTCCTCGAGGAAAACCCATGTTACACGAAGATGCAGTACCAACAATATTTCCGAATTTGGATCCTCGCTTTACAAAAACCTCTCCCAAAAAAAGAAAGAGCATAAATTCGACAATAGGAAGAGATCAGTCTGAACCTTCGGCGAAGAAACGAGTAGCGACTTATAATGCGATCGAGGAAAGCTGTGATACGGAATCGGAAAATTTATCAAACTTGCCTACTGGATTTATTGAGATCTTAAACAAGTTGGATTTTAACACCCATTATTGGGCCAGGCATGAACTTAATGAAAAAACATTAGGTTTTAGCAAATGCATACTAACGAGTTCAAATGAGTTTGTGGTTCTTAAGTTCGTTATGTTTGAAGAAACTGAAAATTCGTCTATTTCAGTCAAAATATTTGCAAGAAATGTGGAAATTAAAAATATAGTTGTTCAGTCTTTGCAAGAGTGCAAAACTATTTTGCAGGAAACGGAAAATGCGCGTTTATGCCAAGGAGCAGGTAGCAAGGCAGAATTTGAACACACTATCTGTAGCACCATAAAACCTAGCTCTTATTATGGAGATTCTATCTTTCATGTAAAGTGCACTGGCAAGGTTGAACATAGTGACAAATGCATCGCTTGTAAATATTTGAGAAAGCTGCTGCAGAATCAAAGAGCCAGGAAAAGAAAAAATACAGTCGGTCTTCTTCATCGATTTTTGATGATAAAAAAAAAGAACTTTAATGCAGTTAGAATTTTCCGGCAAAGAAAAAAAATTGTCCACCTTGCAAGTGATATAGACAAACTAAAAGCTGAAGCAAGCAAGAACAAGGAGAATGAAATCGAAGAGAAAATAATGAAATTGCCACATAAACAGCAATTGTGTGTGCGACAGTGCTTCAAAGCTGCCAAAAGAAAAACAACCAATGGAATGGGATACAATAAGGAATGGGTTCTGGAATGTATTTTAATGAAAATGAAGAGTCCAAAATTATACAGGCATATCCGGGAAAATAATATCATTACGATTCCTGGTATAAAGGTACTTAAAAAATACATTTCACAATATCACAGTGGATTTGGATTCAATAAAAAAATTTTTATCAGTTCTTAAAGAAAAATGTAGTGATTTAGATATTTTCCAACGCCATGGAGGGATTATTATAGATGAAATGAAACTTTCGGAGTCTTTCAATGTCAAGTCCACTGGGAAGATCGAAGGATTTGTTGACTTAAGACCATTCACGCCGTCTAACAAAAAAAATGTCCCTGCTGATCATGGGATGGTGATTATGTTTCAACCCTTCGTTGGCAATTGGAGCCAAATTATTGGTGTGTTTGTGACCCGAGGTAACATTTCTGGTGAATTACTGACAAAGTTGATTATAGAATCGGTTATTTTGTTAGAGAACAGTGGGTTATTTGTAGATTTTGTGACGTGCGATGGTGCATCATGGAACAGATCCATGTGGAAAAATTTTGGCATTGGCATAAAAAATGGCAACGTGAAGAGCAGTCTACAACATCCTATTGACTCTAACAGAAAGCTTTTTTTATTTCCGATTTTCCTCATTTGATGAAATGTGTACGGAATAAGTTTGTGAATACCGGGTATACTCTTCCGGACCGGGAAATTCTCATTGACCATATTGCAGCTGCATGGAAACTTGATAACAGAACACATGATTACGGACTAAAAGCTATGCCTAAAATTTCAAAGTCGCATATCAATCCTAATAGCTTTGAGAAAATGAGAGTAAATTTAGCCTTTGCACTGTTCAGTAATGAAGTTCTCAAGGGATTGTATGTATACAAATCAGAAATCGAAAAACAGTTTGGAGACAGTACACCATTAGTGTCATTTATCTCAACTTTTAAAGATCTAATTAAAATCATGACATCTAGAATCCCAAAAGATGGTTTGAAACTTAATAGTCCTGCATACAAGACAATTCTGAATTTCATCCAGTATCTACAAACCTGGAAAAATGAAGCTCCAAAAGATGGATATTTAACCAGCAGTACTTCAGTTGGCTTGCACGTCACGCTTGATGCAACAATCTCCTTGCTGCAGTATCTAACCAAAGAAGTTGGCTATAAGTTCTTGTTAACTTCTCGTTTAAGCCAGGACTGTATAGAGAATTTGTTTGGAATAATTAGACAGTCATCTGGATGCAATGATCATCCTACACCTGCAGAATTTCTGTCAATTGTAAATTGTCTTAGCTTCTATAACCTTGCAAGATCGCCACAGTCTGGTAATGTCGCAGCTGCTGTTCTGAATTCATTTATTAACGTACCTGACATTGATAAGGCAAAATGTATTCACAGTGCAGTTGATGAGCTCTTGGATATTGGACAGCTCTCTGAAGCGAGCTTATATTTGGAACAGGTACCAGATCATAACTACATAACTAGAAGCAGTGACAGTAGACTTGTATAATACATTAGCGGTTACGTTGCAAGAAAACATATCTACAAGACCTGCTGTGAAAGTTGTTACACAAAACTCTTAACATCAAGAGATGAATCAAATATCGGTACTATCGGCACTTCGGTGGTAAACAATAACGTAGCAGAAGTAACGCAACACTAGGATTTCTTTGGACAGCTGTTGTATCCATCTGCCGAATTATTTGATTTAATTTTGAAATTGGAAGATGCATTCACACTGTGTTGCAGTGAAACGGAATTGCATTCAGATATGCTAAATGACATTGCAAAATGTTTGTCTATGAAACGTATAAACCCTGTTGGATGCAATCTCCATAACACTGCAGTAACAAATAGTATTATAAAGTTCTACGTTCTTACGCGCTTGCACTTTTTAGTAAAAACACTAAATAAAGAAAAAAGTGCAGAACTTGAGAAAAGTAAACTTTTAAAGCTAAGACGTACCCAATAAAATCAGTTTCATTTTGAATGCTAGTATGTGCTCAACTTATTTCAAACATTATTATAAGGTAATAAGAGACAGAGAGCAGGGCATTTTCCTGTAAAAGCCCCTCAGTTTCGCGAATGTTTTTCGTTATAATATTTATTTATTGCATATTTTATTTTATTTAGTTACCATATGTAAAATGATAATAATAAAAATACTAATCACCCATTATATAGGTTTTGTAATTATATCGTAAAAAAAAGTTAAAAACAAAATGAGGAATTAACAATATTATTGTAAAAACATAATTTATAAAATCACAGAAAACATAATTATAAATTATGAAAAATTATAAAATATAAAAAGAACATTTCAATTTAAAAACCATTACACTTTCCATTACGCTTTTCTGCGCCTAACTTTTTGTAACAACAGCTATTCGATTAAATAATAAATAAAACGAATACTGCTTTGAAATTCATTAATTAGGTTAATCTGGATATTATTTCAAGTTTACAATCTTATTTTATTTTATTAAACAAGTATTTTTAAAGCGTTCGTGCTGTTAAACTTACATTGAATCCCATGCATTATAGAGTAATTGTCGGCGCATTAGGTTTCGTGCCGTCTGGCGGTGTCATCAGTCATGATGACACGAAATCAGCGGCAATGGACACACTATTTCTTCTAGCCACTGTAATTCAAACCAATCAGTTCATGACATTATTTTACTGAACAGAATATAGTCACTGCTGTAGACTTGATTGTTTTTTCCTAGTTACTCTTGAATTCTGACTCTTCATGGACCCAACAAGGTAATCAAAAGATCTCTTGCTATTTGACTTGTCATTTAGTTGTATTCTTAACAGAGCTTTGTTCAAGAGTGATGAAGAACCATTCATGTCTTGCAGTAAGTGTGCATCATATCCGAAGAATTCTGTGCTACTGTTATTTATATATTCTCTCTCACAACGAAGGAAAGAGCGTGAAATTCATTGATCTATTTTTGATTTCTGTTCAGATGTCATTCTATAATAGCGATGTCTATTATATCTTTTGTTTAAAAAGTGGAACGACTTTTACTTTGTCCCACCCCCTCTTCCTTTTTCTCTTTAGTTTATTTATGGCTTAAGTTTTAGTACTTCATTTCATCTTTGACTATAGAGAATGATGTCTTTGTCTTCAAAATACAGGGCATCTACACACACCGGCCATTGAATTAGAAACCTTCGTTCAATATGGTATTGACCCTCCTTTGGCTGTAATTACAGAACATACGCGGTTTGCCATGGACTCTACAAGGTGTTGCAATGCAGGTAAGGTAATCGCAGACCATGCATTCGTCAGAGAGGCCTTCAGGTCCTGCAGAGTAGACGGAAGCGGATGCCTTCGACGAATGTCTCTTTCCAACATCTCCCAAACATTCTCGATCGGATTCAAATCCGGACTTTGCGCTGGCCACGGCAGATGTTGCAGGGGTGTCATGTTCAGAAAACCACTCCTGAACAATTCTTGCTCGATGGGCAGTAGCATTGTCGTCCATGAAGAACCCGTCACCATTTGGGTACAAATGCACCATTGCAGGATGGACTTGATCTGCGACGATGTTCAGGTAGTCTTTGGCTTTCACCCGACTGTCAAGGAATATCAGGGGACCCTTGCCATACCAATAAAACATGGCCCATACCATGACACCTCCTCCTGCAGCTTGAACTGTGTTCACAACACATGAGGGGTCCATCGCTTCATGGGGCTGCCGCCAAATTCTCTGCCGGCCATCGGTGCAAAACAATGTGTAACGTGACTCGTCCGACCGCATCACCTTTTTCCAGTCGTCTACTGTCCAGTCACACCGTTCTTTACACCACTGCAGGCGAACTTTCCGGTTTGTTGCTGACACCAGGGGCTTCCTCACTGGCATGCGACTTCCCATCCCTAGTCGCTTCCATTCTCGGCGCATTGTTTTGGAGGAGATGGGTTGCGATGATCCTTCATTGAAATCTGCCGTCAGTTGCTCCGCCTCCGACCTTCGGTTTTGCCGCACAATCCGTCTCAGACGACGTCGGCCCCTATCTGTGGTGATTGTTTTTGATCCACAATTCTGCTGTTTCGACAACTCTTGTGGATTCCGTTTCCACGCAGTGAACACCTTGGAGACCTGACCGTTTGAGATACCGGTCAGTTGTGCTGTCCTGGAAATCGTAGCTCCAGCTAGACGGGCTCTTACAATAACTCCTTTTTGGAACTTAGACAGGTCTGCTGTTTTCCCCATTTTGCTCAACTTGAGCAGCTGCAGCTTGTTCCTACCCTGTACCTGCAGCTTGGAATGAGCATGTACCTCACATGATTGCGTTCATTTGCATATCACAATCGTTTCTGACCTGTGATCCTGCTTTACATATCAGTACAGTAATTCATCACGGGTTTGTAATTCATTGGCCAGTGTATGTATATTAAAGGACCCTATTACAACGCTGCCTACAGACGAAAGCAGTCATCAGAAAAGTGTAAAATTATGTGGAGGACGTAATGGAGGGATGGAAATTTGTTTCAGCGAGGGAAAAAAAATTAGTTACGAATGTCGCCACCAGAGAGCGTTTTACGTTGAATACCTGTAGTAAAAATGTAAATTTATGTGCCGTCACACAGCAGCTGTTACCTATAAAACCGAGGAACATTCGCGGAGATCCTGTGTTCAATGTGCATGCCGCTCACAATGACGTTAAGTTTACGAGATCGCGCATCTTTAAGGAAGGAAAATGTTTTACCAAAACAGTAATTCCGTGGTAGCTATACAGAAATTTCGGACTTTGAAGGGGATTCGAAAAGTTCCCATGAAAGCCTTCGCTGAAAATGATAAAGTAACCTTTAGAAAATGATAACGTAATCTGAAGAAATAGGATCATTGTCAGTTCGTGCTGGCAAGAAAACCCGTGTCTGCAGACGACATTAGAAGTGGTTTTGCTTCATGTGGAAGAGGACAGAACTTCAAATTCCCACGGTAGCACCAGTGTCCGGCGTTTAGCACAGGCGTTGGATAGGCCACGTTCAACTGTCCATAAGATCATACGGAATATCCTCCGATATTATCCGTACAAACTTGTGCAGCAGGTGCTTCGACATGATTGTGACGATTGATTCTACTTCTCCCTTCAGTTTCTTGCTCGCGTTGAAGTCGATGCAGAATGGCCGTGTAATATCCTCTGGACAGACGAAGCGCATTTTCACTTGGACGGCGCAGTGAATACACACAAATGCCGCATTTGGGAACCAGAATATCCGTAAGCTTTCTTAGAGGTTCCGTTGCATTCCCCAATAGTGACGTTATGGTGTGGATTTACGGCATCATTTGTTCTCGGCCCGTACTTCTTCGAGGAGTTAAGTTTTAGATCACCGGGTAGCCATATGCTTTGCTGTTGGAGAAAGAAATTGTTCCGGCTCTGCAAGCCCGTCAGTGCCTTGCACGCATAAACTTTATACAAGACCCAGCTCCGCCACACATTGCATGGTGTGCTAAGGAAGTTCTTAGATGACGTTTTACAGAAGAACGTGTCATCAGTCGTCACTTCCGTCATGTGTGGCCTGCCCGATCTTCAGACCTCACTCCGTGCGTCTTTTGGCTTTGGAGACATTTGAAACATCTGGTAAGTCGTGACAATCCAAGAACTTTACCTGATCTTAAAGACAGCATTTCACGCCGCGTGCGCAACATTTCGCCGCACATACTTCTTGGACCATGCCATCTTACGATATCAGATGGTATCTGAAAATGATGGCCATCATGTGGAACATGTTATGTTGTAATCTGTTGTGTTTTACACATGTCGAACTTGTTAAACTAGTGTACACGTGTGGCTAAATGTGTAATTAGTTATTAAAACGCCCCTGATGGCGAAATTTTCGTAACTATTTTTTTTTTTCCCGCTGAAACAAATTCCCATTCCTTCATTACGTTCACAAAATTTCACACTTTTCTGATGGCCATTTTCGTTGCAATAGCGTCCTTTAATTATGGACACCTGTACATAACTGATATTTCTTTTCTCAGTAGTGTTTGTGGATTAGAGGTTCTGACTTTCTCTTTAGAGATCCTTGTTGATTACATACAGTAGCTGCATTTCCTAATTTTTGATGATTAAAATTCATGGTCATATCTAAACTATGCTCATATTAAAAATTGAGATAATGTGTTTTTGCTAAGTTCTGAATTATTTTTCAGAGCGCCGTCATCATCCAACTCACGAATCTGGCTATCACTCCTCACCAGAAAGACGAGTTGATCATCATCGTTCGTTTCCAACATACTTGACACCATCATCATCTTATGAAGAATCCTATTATGGAGATAGATCGTATGGTTCAAGATCTGGAAGTGTTACACCTATTATCGATGAAGAAGCTAGGTAACAATTACATTTGTTTCATTTGTGAACATACAGTAGCGCTCAAAAGTATACGACCAAACGATTTTCTTTATGCAACGCCTACAAAATCGAAGCATTTTAATTTAAAAACGAAAAAAGTACACGTAAACAGGCAGTATACAACATTATGCTCTATAATTAAAAAACAACAACTATCCTTTAAAAAAAGTTCCGAAAATTAAGAAATATTATAATTGAAATTCATAAGTAAACGACCACTTGTCATCTGTTTATTTTTTTACATGTATTACAGAATAAATACTAAAATTAAAATACAGCAAAGCTGATATTTGGTTCCATAACCCTTAGCATCAATTACCGCTTGGATCAATGGGGTACTGAGTCCACCAAATTAGACAAAAGACTCTGACAAATTTTTTCCCACGTTTTCCTGTCCGGTTGTGCACCGTATGACTGTAGATCCTTGGTCGAGCTCTTCCCATAAGTGTTCAATAGGGTTCGAGTTCGGAGATTGTGAAAGCCACTCAAGTAGACAATTTTTTTTTGCCATTAACCTGTGCTTTAAAAGCCCCGACATGTGCTTTGGGTCATTGTCCTGTTCAAAAACCCAACCTCGTAGCATTTTACGTTTGGCAAATGGCAGCGTTTGATCTTACAAAATGTCTCTGTAGACATTCTTGTCCATGATGCCGTCGATTTGGTTTAATGGACCAATGTGTTCACGACTGAAGCAGCCCCAAACCATTACATTGCGCCCACCATGCTCCGCAGTAGGACATTGGTAGCGATGATTGTTTCTTTGGCCTTCTTGGCGTCGAGCGTATTTGATTCCATCACTACCGACAACATAAACTTGGACTCATCATTTTAGACCACTCTTTGGAAGTCCAGTTGATGTGCTGTCGTGCCAACTTCAATCGGGCCATTCGGTTATTGTAAGAGATTAAAGACTTTTTGGAAGGTCGTCGTCCATGAAGGCCCACATCACATAGGCGTCGTTTTGTGGTACTAACACTGACGTTAACTCCTGCATTTCTTGATTGAGTTCCGTAGCCGGAATCCGAAGGTTTGCAGTGGACAGTCGTCTAAGGGTGTTGTTCTGCCTCAATGTTGTGGATTGTAGTCTTGCGGGTTTCTTAGAACGGTAACCGTGCTTCTTGCTTGAAAACGTTGCCAGAGTTCCTTAACTGCCCTTTTGCTCATGTTGAACTGCTTAACGACTTCCTTTTTGTACGGCACGTACAATTAAATTCTTCACAGGAGATGACAAATAACGGCGGCCCATCTTTTATACATGTCGTAGGGAACTACGTATGCAAGAGAGAAAGCTCTCATTGAGCAGTGAATGAAATACAATCCTCCTGGTCGCTAATTTATAAGCGGGCTAAAATCAAACAAATTTATATATTTAAATTTCTAAAGATCCTAACCAATCGTAATTTTATTCCTTCCATTTCACCACAGACGGAATGGAATATTCTGAAGTTTCATTATGCTAATTCATAAATAGAAAAAGTTATAGGTAAAAACATTGTTGGTCGTATACTTTTGAGCGCTACTGTATATGTTTTTTAATAATTTATCCAATTTACTAAGTTACTTAATATTATAGAAATGAAGTCGAGTTGCATTTAATCAAAATATTTGCTTTAATTTCTGTCTTGAACATTATACTCATCGAAAAGGAAACGTTAGATTGAAAATATATTTGAAAGGAAGTCAGTGCTCACCAGCAACAGAAAATAACTTTTTAAATTCATCTTTAACGTTAAAAGCTGATTCTTAGGCTTTTGCATGTCCTGAATTTGTATCTGACCTCAGTTTTTTCTATCAACCACAGATTTCTTGTTTTTCAGAATTTGGGACCTGGTATATTTTTTATGGGCTAAAAACATGGATACTTTAACATCGCAGCCGCTTCTCTTTAACATTGCAGTCTCTATGAGCGTAAATTGGAAACATGACGTGACAGAAAAATCGAAAAGCAGATTCGGGTTCAGCACACTAGATTCCACAAGATTAAGGCAAATTCATTTAAGACGGTTTTTCATTGTTGCTCTGTGTAATTGAACTCGGAGCGTAGTATGTATAAGTCAAAATACCGAAATTCATTCCAACACTCAATAGGATGTTGGGCCATTATTTTTTCTAATGCATTCTCCATGCCTGGAATCGTAGAAGTTGTTCTTAATATAGTCTTGACTCAGCTCATCCCATGCAGAATGAACTTTGACTTGTAGCTCTTGCTGATCTTGTGCCATCTGCATCCCATAGGATTTCTATGGTTCCAACTTTTTTGACGTTGAGTGTGTTAGTATCCTGAAGAATTTTCTTATTCCTTGCTACTGTACATTGCTACCTTTTGGAAGACATTTTAACCAGGATGATTTTCCATCTGCATCAGGGCTTCTTTATGGCATGGTGAATCATCTTAAAACTATTGAGAGATTTATGGTGGAAATGGTTGCAAATATATAAAAGTGTTTTTCTTGCAATATTTTTATTAAACAAATACGGCAAACATAAAGTACAGTAATCACAAACAATTTTGAAAAATTATGATTTGTTAGCATACCTGTGTGAGTATACCAGTATATCGTAGCAAATCGTACTGAAAGAGGTCTAAATAGGTTTACAAGTAGACACCAGAATTGGAAATTTGCAAGAAAAATTGAAACTCTACATCCAAGAAATTGAAAGAGGTTAATATTAATGTGAATGATAGAACAGTGAGAAACCAACTGAATGAAATGGGTTCCAAATTTTGCAAAGCGAGCACTAAATTTCAATTAACAAAGCATCACAGGCAGATATGCTTAAAATGGACAAAACAACATAAAAAAACGGGACACTGAAGACTGAAGTAAGTATGTGTTCTCCGACGAAAGCGGAATTAACATTGATTGAGGAAATAATAATGGGATTTTTGTTTGGAGACAAAGTAACGAAACGTTTGCTAATGTTTGTTTAAGGTATTCCAGAAAGTTTCCATCTTATTTAATGCAAATGCAAAGGAGACTACGGTTATATCTAACGAACATTGTAATTACAAAATATTTTCAGTACAGAATATTTAATGTGTAACATGACGCCTACACAATTGCCTTTGATAATGATGCACTGATCTTAGAGCGCAAGAAGCTAATATTGTCTTCAGTTGCGAAACTCCTAGTTTGCATACGGATCCTTTTTCCTCGGTGTTCTACACTTCCTTGTCGCAGGTGAACCGATGACCTGTCAGTGATTTTTTAAGGGGCCGAAAATATGGGAGTCACATGGGGAGATGTCGGGGCTGTACGGAGGCTTTGTTTTTCTTGACTGTGCTTTGGCGCTGTTAAAATAGAAAATAAAAAATTCATTTATTTCACAAATAAAAAAGAATTAAGCCTTTTTTAAATTAATAAATTTTATATAAAAATGATTGTTTTTATATCTCAACAACAAAAGGGTCATCCAAAATGAATAATTATAACAGGTTTTTTTTTTTTCTTAAAAAGAAAAACATAGAATCACCTACAGTTTCTTATATTTACAAGTTTAAAAGTCAATATTGTACACTGCAACCATATAAAAAACATATTTTCATAAAATAAAATGACATTTAAAATACTTCTATGGAATCAAACAAAGGATTAAAAATAGTGCAGATATTTTCAAAATATATATTTAATTAATCATTAAAATGTGATTCACAGTCTAATAATTTAGCAAACTAAAAAAAGACCCCAGCGTATAAAAAATTTGACCTTAGTTTGCTATACAGGGTGATTCAGTCAATTTCTGACCAGTTCAGTACTATGATTTATTGACCCATTAATGTTTACAAACTTGGCATTTCAGTACGATATTTTAGGCAGTTCGGAGTTTTTATTCCCGTGGAAAACTCTTGATGATATGCTCAATGTGGCCACCACGAACGTTTTGAACTGCTCGCAGCCGAATGGTGAAGTTGTTCATAACTCTATCCAGGATTTCTGCATCCACAAGGGTGCAGCAGTCGACGATGCTTTGTCGCAGTTGGTCTAGGGTTCTTGGTGCTGTAGTGAACACACTGTCTTTAAGGAACCCCCAGAGATAAAAATCACATGGGTTTCGGTCAGGACTCGTAGGGGGCCAAAGAAAGCCACCCCCGAATCGATTTGGAAACCTGTTTGAAATGACACGAATTCCGAATTTCTGATTGAGAAAGTCTAGCACTTCATTACTGGTGTGAGGCCTAGCCCATCCTGTTGAAACCAATGATGTCGAAGCGGTATACGCCTCCTTCGCAGCTCGGGGATGAAGAAGGTTTCCAACATGTTGAGGTAAGCCTGTGATGTTACGATGCCCTCAAAAAAGAACGGACCAATGATGCCTCTTTTGGAAATCGCGCACCAAGCCATAACCTTTCATGGATGAAGAGGTGACTTATGGATCTCATGAGGGTGCTGGGAACCCCAAAAACGAACGTTGTTTTTATTAACGCCACCTGACAGATGGAAGAAGGCCTCATCTGACACTCACAGATTGTCCACAATGTCTTGATTGGCTTCCATTTCTGCTCCAAACTCCATCGCAAACTGTTGTCGCTTCTGTCTGCCAGTGTCTGTTAACTCCCGATAAACATGGATCTTATACGGGAACAGGTGTAAATCCTTTCCTCGTGGTATACGACAGCCCTTCTTCAATGGATAGGCGGCGAACAGATTTTTTGGTAGGGGAATCGACCAACCTTGTGCGAACATTTTCGACAACTTCGGCCGTTCGAACACGAGCTTCGCTCCCGCCTTTTTTCTTGCTTTTAACACATCCAATGGCACGAAATTGCTTGACAAAATCCATGATTGCTTACCTGCCTGCCTGGTGCGTCTCGACACTTATACTCCTTCCGGAACTTTCTTTGCACGGTTACAGGTGATTTTGTCTCAAAATACCATTCGACAACCTTGCATTTCTGCTCTGTTGATAAAGCGGGCGCCATTTTTCAACAATACGATTTTCATGCAGCGCCATTGCAACAATACAAACTCCAACTATTTAGAAATTCCATATGGCGCTCATATTCTTTTAATTGTTTATCCCTAATACACGTCATTTGAGTGAAATGCTCAGAAATTGACTGAATCACCCGGTATTATTAGATTATGAACCGATATCCACTGACTGTTAAAAGTTTTGTATCATTTAGATTTATTATGAATTAATTTATTTTTGATAAAAACATTTTGATGCAATTTTAAATAAACATTTTAGTTGCATATTTTAATTATATATATCGAAAATATTGTATCGTTTTTTGATCGAATCCAAATTTTAGACATTTAGAATATTGAATTTTAAATATTAGTAAAATAAAGCATTTAAAAATCTCAACTATATTATAAAACAAATACCACCTCAATGTCTCATTTTGGTTATTTCAATTTTAAATTTATAATTCTGAAAAATATCTGATCGTTTTGGGGGGTAATAAACTTTTTCATTTTGGTAATTTTTTTTCTATGTATTAAAACAAGCCATTTAAATAAATTGTGATTTAAAATTTTCCTCAACGTTCATGTTTTTAAACCAATTTTTAAATTGATTTTTAACATTTTACGAGTTACGAAAATCACATTTTTATTGTCGAAACACGAATAGTGTTATGGATTCCCTTCACATCGATCCACGGGACCGAAATCGTAGGATAGGAGCTTGAAAAATTTTGAACGGTTCAAATTACTGCGAATAGCGATTAGTCGCCTCGATTTCAGTCGAACCTTGGAGTCGGAACTGAAAATCGGTTTCCATAGGCTCGACTCAGTCAGATACGATTATCATAGGATCGGACCTGAAATCGGAGCTATGGGAGCCAAGCTTAAGACCCGCTTGAAAGGAGCGTTATGAATATTGTTGAAGAAAAATATTCAATCACTTAACATATTGTTATTCTTTATTGTTGTGTACAATAATGTAACTGTTTACGCGCTTGTGTACGTGGTTAATAATGTAACGTACACGCATGTAACTTTGCTTAATTCTTGAGAATGATGATGACTCGTCCCCTCACCTCTCTTCTTAAATCATTTTCTGTATTAATATTTTAATATTCCATAAGTTAATAAATTAACTTTAACTTAACACTTCAACGTGATAGATTATTTCAAATTGATCCTCAACTTGGTAGCAGAGCGTGGTTCTAGTTAAAGTGTCTTCTAGTCTGCTCCTTTGCTGAAATTATGCCTGGTCGCCTATTGAATGAGTTGCGGTCGCTGTTATGGAGCTGCGGTCGCAACAGGCAGCGTACAGGCGAAATCTAGCAGTTTGGGACAAGGCAGATCGGTTATCAAGTCAAGTCACCTTTCGAATGCTAGAATCGAAAATAATAAATGTGGTTGAAACTGCACGGAATTTTCGAACAGCAGACCAAGCAAGCCGTTCACACAGTTCAGGCAGAGTTCTTCACGTTTAACATGAGTCCAAGTGATGACATGGTAGCTCATATTGCCTGATTTGAAGAATTAGTCTTACGTATGCAGCAATTAGGCGTGAAGCCTGATGAATTTTCAGTTATGATCAAGCTGCTACATACGTTATCGGACGACTACGATAGTCTTCGTCAAGTAAGGTGGGCGAGATGCGAGAGTCAGCAGACGCTTGCCAATTTAATTGAAGTGCTAACGTCGGAAGAGAAGCGACTATGTCAGCGTGCAAACAATCGGGCAGAGACGGTAGCATTATCAACGGCCAGAAATAAAAGCAAAAAGAAGAGTGATCACAGCGCGCAAGTACTGCATGGTAAAATTGTTGAGTCTTCATCAGATAAATTTATGGAAAGAAGGTGCTACATTTGTGGTGAGAAGAACTACATACCCAGAAACTGCCCGAAACTAGCAAAGCAAAAGAAGCGGAATGCAATAAGTGCAAGTACGTCGGGAAATAGTAGCCAAGATCAACCGTTTGTCTCGGAGTCATTAAATACTGAACATGTTGATGATTGCTTGATTATAGATACTGGATTAACGGATCACCTAACACATCATGGTGAATGGTTCTCGTCATTTGAACAATTTAAAATACCCCTAGCTGTACACAGGATGGCGACACATTAATATGACCACCTCTCCTCGAACGTGTTGGAACGTCCCATGGTATGCAGATGAAAAATCATTGCATATCATTAAAAGCTCGCAATATGTCACGACAAAATTTATGCCGGGCTAAGGTCATTGAACTCTGACCCTCGCCCACCCAGAGATCGGCATAAATCATGTACAGAGAAGGAAGGAAGCGTATTGATGGATAATAATATATTTAATAAAGATAGACATTCATACAAATGAATTGATATAAATATCAATGACGCCTAATGGAAGGTACAAGCGTCTTCTGGCCTCTGCGAGGCAGCACAAGCAAATTGGGTTGATTGTGAGGGCCTCCAAACGCACTTGATCCAGGACCTTGTCTTTCGATTATGGTCTTGATGCCAGGTGGTCAACGTCACCGCTAATAAAGGTTGGCGGCGACCCAATCGGGTTTGGGATCTGGGGTATCGTGGCTAAGTAGAAAGAAACAAGATCCAATATTAACAAGAGTTTAGGAGAGTTCTTATAGCCTACTTAGTTCCCAGCAGAGTACACGTTTCAAAAAGAGTGATTTCCAGCTTTAAATCCCGATGTCTATCAATAAGGAAATTATGAAGAGGCACAATAACAAACTATCATAAAATGAGGTCTTATCCATACGCTTACCCAGCGCAACATTGAAGCAAGCAAAGCGCGACTTAAACGAGAAAATTAAATAAGCGACTTTTTGTAATGTTTCGTTTTCAACACTTTGCAATGAACTTCGTACACCGTACCGTTTATTGCACATTACCACTGAGTGGCGTCACCTTTCCGACACTTAGCGTACACTTTCCCAGGAATGCTGAGCAAAGAGATGCCTCGATACTTGTTGCAATCTCTCTGATCTCCCTTTTTGAAGATAGGGATCACAATTCCTGTCTGCCATTGCTTAGGGGCCTGTCCAGATATCCAAGCAACCTGACACACTCGAGTCAGCCACAGGATACCATCCTGATTTAAGGCCTTTAACATCTCGGATCGGATTTCATCATCACCTGCAGCTTTGCCAGTCTTCAGGGACTTAATTGCCCATCTGACTTCTGTTTCAGTGATACTACCGTGATATTCTCCGCTCCAAGGTGCACCTCGTATGCCTCAGTTGTTGTTGTCACCGGATTAAGAAGAGATGCAAAGTATTCCTTCCACCTATGCAATACGCTCTCCTCCGTTTTCAGAAGCCTCCCATCTGAACTCTTAATAGTTTGTGATGAAAGAGACTTCTTTTCACGGAGGCGGCGCACGGTCTGCCAGAACACCTTGTTTGCCGAACCATAGTCTGCCTCCAATTTCTCCCCGAACTTCTCCCAGGCCTTGGCTTTAGCTGTTGATACTGTCTTTGCTGCTGCTTTTCGCGCCTCAGTGTACCGCACTCGACTCGAAGTTGACTTATTTGCAAGCCATAACAAATAAGCTTCCTTCTTTGCCTTGACAGCTTCTTGGACTTCACCGTTCCACCATGCAGTCCTTTTCTCACCGCCCTGCGCCACACTCAGCCGCTTACGACCACAGCACAAAGCAGCCGAAGTAATCACAGCAGTTTTAAACAACTGCCACTCCTCTTCAACAGTACCACGATCACTGGGTAGTTCTTTGAAACTTGAAGATATGCTATCTGCAAAGGTCTTCCTCACAGCTCTATCCTCCAGTGCCTCCCATTTGATGCGCCAAGTTTGTCTGAACCTAGTATTTCGCTTGGTTGGCATGGATTCAGAGAACCGCAAAGTGCAGACAACAAGGTGGTGATCAGTTGATAGTTCTGCCCCTCTTCTCACACGAGTATCCAACACTGATCGAAATAAGTCAGCTGAAACAATTACAAAATCAATCAGTGACTTCTGGTCCATTGCATCCCTGTACCAGGTATACTTATGGACATCCCTGTGCTGGAAGAAGGTGTTTGTGATGGAAAGTCCATTGTTGCAACAGAGATCCAACAAGCACCTCCCATTCGCATTTAAATCGGGGTCACCATTCTTCCCAATCACGCCCCTCCACGTTTGGTCATCAGCCCCTACGTGTGCATTGAAGTCGCCCATCAGGATGACAGAATCTGCACTCCCTCTCCTGCTAAGAGCAGCATCAACTTCATCTAGAAAAAGTGGGTACTCTGTGACTGCATTCGGAGCATATGCAACGAATAGAGAGAGAGACCGTTTCCCTATCTGAAGCCTCAGGAGACACAGTCTTCCACCTAAGGGGGTCCAATCTGCAACATAACCTGCCAGCCGGGGACTTGTGAGTATCCCCACTCCCGCCTGGGCAGTCATGTTAGGGTTGACACCAGAGTAGAAAAGCTTCCACCCTCCTTCTAAGTCCACAGTTCCAGAACCCGGACGTTTCGTAGAGGTAATACCTATGATATCCAGTCGATACCGTTTGGCTTCCTCCACTAACTCTGATTCCTTTCCTGTCATGGAGAATACGTTCCAAGTGCCGATTGACAGCACCCGATCCCGTTGTCGCTTTACCAGTTTCTCCTCCTGGGTAAAGGCATGCGCTGCCCCCGACCGTTTCCCCAAGCGCATAGACGAAGAGTATCCAAACAAACATATCTCATGATGTTGACAAATAAGAGAATTTATACTGCATCGGGTGTGGCGCAGGTTAAAGTCACCCGCGTTCGGGAGTTAGGCAGAGGCTCTCGTTCGAAAAATAGTCGATAGTCTCCCGGCTGTTATCTCGGAGCAATGCCTCCGAGAAGCCCCACCAGTGCACGCAATTTTACATAAATTTGAATAAATTATTTCACACCATTAAATCGATTCTAAATCGATGTTGATATTGTTACATATACTCAGTAAATCTATTTTCATTAGCCTGCAATCCTCTGTATGCACTTTTCACTGTGTTTTTAGCCAAATTAGTTGGTGTCCGAAGTTTATTGACGCTAGGTTTGTAGAAAGGGAAGTAGGCAAACTTGCTGCTTATGCATAGAAGAAAATAAATTTTTATTACTGAAGATTTAATGCTTTACTGAAACCAAATGTAGTAAACATTTCTTTATTAGAGTTAAAAGTACACTAACAAATTTAGTTTACAATTTTTTGATGAAATATTTGTAGCAAAGCTTGCAACCGAACATTAATGTGTGCAGCCAGAAATTGTCACCGTGGCAATTTTGTGAAATTGTGGCGCTGCTGCAGTTTTGGCTCCAATCACAAGAATTGTTTTACAGTTTGGGTTGTTTATTTATTTTGACTTAAAAGATTTTGCAGAATTAATATTATTTATTTTTTCTTTATTTTTCTGTATAAGACAATGTGCCGCGAGTACTTCATGTATTTATCCGCTTATTGACGCTAGTTGTAAGACGCCATTACAGTCTTTATTAGTAGACTAGAAGAGGTACCCGGCGTTGCCCGGGATAATTACACTTGGATGTAAACAGAACAATCTCAAAAAATTAAATTAAATTTTGCAATATCTTAAAAATAAACACATGAAAATGCTTAGAATTAATACAGTAAAAATTCTTAATGAAAATTCGAAAAAAATCTTTTTAAAGGCTCACAATGGATGGACCGCTCCAATAATTTCTTACTCAGGTATACTTACTTCAGATGTACACTTGATGTTGTTGCAATTTCCACTCTTCTCTCGTTGTGTTGAAGCAAAATTTGGCCTTTCATCACTTTGGGTAGTCTAGCGGTGGCCAATTCTTCTATTTACTTGCTTTCCATTTGCTCAGTACAGCACGGAGCTAAAGGTTTGCTTTCTCTGTCGTCTTTCCACTCTTTCTCAATAGTCTGCTAACTCTTCATTATCTCCAGCTACTGATCATTTTTAAAGATTTTCAAGAAATTGTTAAGTACTAAGAACTCTCTTTTCTAAGAAAAACCTGAATAACAGGAATTCTATGCATTGTTACAAATTGAAACTTATCCATATTGCATCATCATTCTATGTTCATTGTTATAATTCTTGGAAAGTATTGCTTTATCATTCCATCATCATTTTGAGCTTATTGTTATTGGTGAATTGCGTGTTGAAACCATTGTTGATATCTATTGTTGCACAAACTTTTATTTGCATTGTTGGTCATGAGATATATATTGTTGGTCCATGCAGTGTGTTTGTGAATTGCGTGTTGATACCATTGTTGCAAAAACTTTGTCTTGCATTGTTGGTCATGCGATATTTCTCATTAATATGCCCTGCCATAACCATGAATATCGATTTTTTATCAATAATTATTATTTTTTCGAAATCTGAAGTGGACAGTGACCTTCCTCATGCTTTGAAGGTCATGTATGCGAAATTTCATCAAGATCGGAATAAAACTGTAGATTTGTATAAAAAACGTACAGACCCACCCACAGACAGACCCACAAACATCCTTCTTTATATATATAGATAGATTAGCTGATTTGCCCGGCGATGCTCGGGCTGTTTGTTTGATGAAATTTTGCAATATCGAAATTTGAACATACGTATGAACACATGAAAATTCCTTACAATTAATACAGTAAATATTAACTTTAGAAAAACGAAAGAATTCTTTAAAATGCTCGTACTGGAATTTCATGTACTATAGGGAGAAATATCAAAACATAAACATTGAATATCCGCCATCTTTTGAGGGCATCGAGACCCATGGCTGCCATGGCTCTGAACTTATCCTATTGTTATACAATACATCCAAACACGCAACAACTCGTTACGATCGTTATACAATAACAACTCGGGCAAAAACGGCGCACTTCGATGAGTAGCAGTATAGGATTGCCTTCCTCTTGCCCTCAAAAAAAGGCAGCTATACCCATCATTCAATGCGAAGATATTTTCCCCTATTGGGCTTGGCCAGGGAAATTCGACATTGGATCCTGAACTTTTTAGCATATCAAAGAAAGGCTATGAGTAATGAATTATTTCTGTCTAGATGTTTAATAGATAGATTGAGAGAGTTAAGGAAGTATTTACAGCCCTATGAACATCCCTTTTCAACATGAAACTGTTTCAATAAAGTTGTTTGTATCCAGTCACAGAGCCTGGAATCATGTCCTGAATGTGATTGTTCATATTGACAGTATCAGTATTTATTGCAAAGATTGACCTCTCACAAAATCATTTGTGATCTTTATAATTTTATAATAATATTACCCGGCTTCGCACGGGTGAAAAAGCTGCGTTGAGTAATTTTTAACGATTGTTTATTATGTTAAGAATTGAACTATGATTAACAAAGTTTGAACGAAATGCAAGAAAATGAGAAACAGTCCAGTAAGCCGTCTCCAAACTTTTCATAATCATTTTAAACCAAAAATGATTTAACAATGAACTGGGAGCAAAAGAAAATTAAATTATATGTATAAAAGTAAATAGTGAAAAAAAAAATGATAAGATAAATGAATCAGCTACAGAGGCAAGCTGGGCATGGATTGTCAAGTAGTTGTGCATTCAAGTCCGTTTCAGCCTATCGAGCCTCTATTTTCATGCTCGAAGGTTTCAGCAAACAACGTTGTATGTCTTCCCTCTGTGGCGCAAAAACATGTAGAATTCGACAGCTGGACACGCGGAAGCAAGCAACGTATAACTGACCGTGAGAGAATGAGAGAAGCAAGCTGCGACCTTGAAATTCTGGAAAAATTGAATAAAATAAAACATTCTTCGTCTGATATGCCCGTCGGGCATTGCTCGGGCTGTTTGTTCCAATTGTTAACAAAATGAAGCTAATTGAAGCCACCAAAGTGAAGCCAACTGAAGCCATGGCAGTTCTGGGCAGGAGTGAGCCGTGATGTTGTTAGCTGTGTGGCTTCTTTGTTTTTGACGATTTTGGACCCAAGGAATAATTAATTCAAAACCATTCCTCAAAGTTTCCGCAAAAAAGGATCGGGAATCACTTTCACCATAAATCGAAAATACGTACGAAACGAAATTGAAAATGAAAACATGATCGAAACATTATAAAATACTTCAAATAAACTTATCATTCCGTGATCGGACTGTGAAAAAATTATTAATCAGCTACCCTCATGTTTAGCCATGTGTTTTGCTCACTTTCGGATCTTCCCACTTCAAGTATGCGGCGGGTTTCCGGGTCTATCTTTCATTTTGCTTCTCTAAACGAAATTAGTTAATAAAATAATATTAATATGTCAAATAACGCGCAATTTCTGTTGTTGTAGTCAACAATTGGATTGCTGTATTTATGGAAGAAGCGATTTCATCCCCTCTCTCGCATGAATTTGGCTACTAATGTAATTTAACGCTCGTACAACTTAAGTGCGCCGTCTGGCCTCGCCATCTAGTGACATACTTTAAAAACAAAAAGTCTATTCAACTCTTGATAAGACAGTATCGCTATCTAGTGACATCCTTTGAAAACATTTCAACTTTTCGAAAAATAAGAATAACTTAAAAAATTGATATAAACACGAAATATAAAGTACCCTACTGAAAGCACAGCAACACTAACTACGTACACGGAAAATTTCGTGGGGATTCCTTGAGTATTCTCTGAGTTATGAAAGGAGTTAAGTACAGAGAGGGAGCGTGACAGCAGGGACGGACGCTAGAGAATTAAGTATAAGGGAAAGATGATTTTTGAAAGAAACACTGATCTGCTTACCTCTATTCGCATGCTCACTGAAAGATCTTTCTCCGTGTTTTATTCCTCGAGGTCTTCGTGTTTAATTAATACAGATATGTACGATAGTGTTCAAATTAATGTGAATAAGAGGGAATTTACCGTACTTTTATTGAAACATGGAGTAATTATTCTAGTAAGTATTTTTAGTACAATACAGTAAACAGCTGAGAGTAATCAGAGTTACAAATCAGCTGTTAACTCAGGAAATCAAATTATCGAAGCTCTTGTTCACATTAATTTGCACACTGAGGCTGGCAGTCAAATAATAATTTTAATTTATGTTACAATAATAAATTTTACAACAGGATTTCGTCGTCACTTAACGCATTGTCTCATCAAGCATAGACTTGTGTTAAGATAAATGGAAGTAAGATTCTTTGTATCGGGTCCAGGTGTATGGCTGGTCTGGGAAGAAGATCTTGTAGCCATCGGAAGATCTTTCAATCTGTTAAAAGTTGAATATACTGAAAGAAAAGGATTGTTTGGTGCCGCTTGTATAGATATAGCAGAGAAATGGAATATGGGCACTAAACACCATGTTCTACCAAATAAACTGAAAGACGCATAAACAAATCTGCAGATTCCAGATAACAGAAGGTCCCACAAAATTAAGCAGCTACTTCGAGCAACAATTCCTTACCTCTCAAATTTGAACACCATAAACAAATAAAATCGCATTTAGAATCAAAAAATGGACCGCGTGGTTACTACAGTACTTGCAATCACAATTATAACTTTATCGCACGAAACGAGAACTTTGCTATTTTCTTGAATTAACAAATGACAAAATGAAAACTGTCTGCAGACGATATGATAATGAGCACATCGATAAACATGTTATTCGTTTAAGGCAATTTTATTTTAAATGTATGTTATTATGTATTTTAGCAGATTTTCATCAAGGAATTTTAAATATGAATGATGAATATAGTGAGTTTTGTAAAACTTAAATAAAATGTTTTTGCAAGTTATTTTTTTATTCACATCGGGAATGTTTGAAGCTTGAAGGAGGCTAAGCAAGACATTTAGGGTTTTAACGCCACCCGGGATTCAGTCATTCTTAAATTTTCCTTACATAGAAATTGCGTTAACTATGTTGACAACTTACTATCGCACATATATTACCCGGACTCTTTTGAAAAGGCATTTGAGCAGAAAACAAAACTTAAAAGCTGTCAAAAACTAAAACCTTGCACTGATGTGAGCCACACTGAATACACAAAGTCAAATGACTATAATGGCGGACAGTGCAGCAGAGATAGCGCGGCTCGGTGGCAAAAGCGATCGGCGGCACATTGTTTGTAGTTGAATAAATTATTAATGAAATTAAGTATATTTAGAAAATAAATTGAATGAAGAAAATCAAATACATGCATAATCATAGTACAAAAATACGGAGAATAAATGAAAATTAAAAAATAAAATTATTGGAAAAATTATGACCCTATTATTTAATTTAGGAAACACGTATTACGTATTTGACTGTAACAATACTGTCAATATTGCATACTTACCAACTTGTACGATTTTTGATGTAATTGAAGGGCTTATTGCAATAATGTGATAAGCCACACATGTGACGAAATCGAGATTTTGACTGTGGAATATGTAGAAATGCCAAAGGAGCACACACAACAAGTAGCCTGAAAACATGCCAGTAAATGCCAGTGCTAGCATGAAAAATCATGTTGCTGAAATAAGAGTTCACTCGTTTCATTTGTGGAAGAACGTGACAAGCCATTGGGCGATAATGGCTGCAATAGGCAACGATCAGGTTTCCAACTATGAAATATTAGAATTAGAGGCTTTGGCAGACGAAATGGGAAATCATATGTTTTGCAGTTTTGACACTGCGGTTGATAAAGACTGGATGCCAAATGATTAGGACAGCAGAATCTCTATTGAGGTAAATATGGACTGTTGCTTGTATTTTTGGCTTATCAGCTTATAGGTTTGTAAGAGTGAGGCTTGTCATTTTATGTAAACAAACAAGCTATATTGTGTAGTTGGTGGTAAATTATTATGTGGTATAACTTTTCAGTAAGAAATGACAGCTACATATAAAACTGTTACTTCCCATCTGTTTTACGAGTGAAAGTAATAGTAAAATGTTCTCGTACATAAGAAAAATAATCAGGAAGTGGCTTGCCATTTAAGCCTTTCTTTTTCACTTGATGTCATAGCAGGCATATTCAAATGTGAAACATCACTCTAATGGGAAAACTACATGCTTTTCAGGCTGAAGAACATATTACAGTTCGTAGAGCCCCTGAAGAATTGGATGTGATTAGAATATTCTGTTTTTGTGATACGATTCTTTATTGTTATTTTGTAGGCAAGAGAATGATATGCCACACATATTTGTATTAATACATTTTTCTGCAATAAATGACTTCACAGAAGGTTATTTTTTTTTTGTTGATTACTATAGTATATGTATTGGACAACACAAATTGGCACAATTGTTCCACGTTCTTCGAGAGTTGAGATTTATAGAATTTTTCGAAGTCTGAATACTTCTCTCCTGAAAAATGTGTGTTTTGTGGCTTATCACATTACTGCAATAAGCCCTTCAATTGTACGATCTTACTAACAGATTTATAAAAGTACGAATTTTTAAAAAGGCTGATAAAAACTGAGACACCTGGAAACACAAAATGCAGGATAGGTGACAAATCTATCGTTAGTGTTTTTAAAATTGCAACACCATGGCAGTAGAATAATAACATACTGTCCGGATTCAAGAGGAGACCTCTGAGTTGCACACTTTCACCACTACACGGCAGAAACGTTTGGGTGAGTTCATTTCTAAAAAGGTTGGATAGGGATATTGCAGTTGTTGTCATAACAATCAACAATCAAAGCACGCGCGCAACAAAAGCAACGCAGACACGAGGAGAGACAACATGCGACTCAGGCGAAAAAC
The DNA here is from genome assembly GCA_023313115.1 of Rhysida immarginata. Classification (NCBI taxonomy): domain Eukaryota; kingdom Metazoa; phylum Arthropoda; class Chilopoda; order Scolopendromorpha; family Scolopendridae; genus Rhysida; species Rhysida immarginata. Next base: position 730,932 of record JAHWFO010061346.1, read on the forward strand.
ATGACAACAATTGCAATATCCCTGTCCAACCTTTTAAGAAATGAATTCACCCAAACGTTTCTGTCGTGGAATTGTGCAACTCAGTGGTCTTCTCTTGAGTCCCGGACAGTACTTAAGTGATTACAGTTTTAGACCAGTACAACAATATTCTATGTAAAAAAAAAGTCGGTATCTTGTAAAACCTCCGTGAGCATGAGTCATACAATCCTGTGTTTTCCTGTGCAGCTGTTTGTACGCGAGTCCACTGTTCACTGGAATTGGAGGACCATGACGAGCTAATCGCCAAATGTCCATTATCCCATACATGTTCCATAAGCGACAATGCCATATATCAATCAGAAATAGTATGACTTGTGTGTCTAACTTAATGTGGTAGTTGAGAGTTCTAGCATTGCATAGAAACTAAGGTCCATACATAGTAGCATCCTATGTTCTTTGGCCATTTTGACAATGCTAGACAGTATATAGTCATACAATCCTTCCTTCATGTTGTTGTAGTTTTCACAATGACTACTGTACAACAGTTTCGGGAATTCACATTTCAATGATGTCTTGTAACGTACACGTGATAACATTTTACGTCAGTATATGGCTATGGACTTTGTTAAAAATTGATTTTAGAGTACACCATTTTCATGACCTATTTCCTTTTCTGGATTCGTTGATTTAAGTCCTAATTCCGGAATAATCGCACAAGTTGCCAATTAATAACGTGGAGATATCTGAAAATTGATTTCATTATTGGATTAGTGAGGAAATTGTACCCCAAATCGAGTGGTCACATGACCCCCTTTCCGTTTGAACATAAATTTCAGAACATTTAAATTGGTTTTGGTACACCTTAGAGTCTATGTATGACGTTTCCACGTGTCTCTCGGTGGTCACGTCTATACCAACACCACCTCTACTCAAAGCCTGAGCGCGAAAATTTCATACATTGTTACTTCATCGTACCTAGTCATAATTGAGGGCTTATTAGAGAGGTTCAGCACCACGTAAACGCGAACGTGACGCGAATGCGTGTGACGTTTCCAATCTGAAATGACGTAGCTTTTTCATTGTTTACAACTGTAAACAATGAAAAAGCTACGTCATTTCAGACTAGAAACGTCACACGCGTTCACGTCACGTTCGCGTTTACGTCGTGCTGAACCTCTCTATTATTGGTAGAAATGCGATTAAAGATGACTTTTTATGATGATGTAACAATGTATGAAATTTTCGCGCTGAGGCTTTGAGTAGAGGTGGTGTTGTCTATACCCGATAACAATGCCCGACAATGGAACTCTGGACAGACACGAAGCGCTGCTGATACCAAACGGGCTGTCTCAAACAACAAACCAAATGATAACACTATTACACTAGATTTTTAATAATAAATACGTGTTTTTAAAAAATTTAGTGTGGAATAGTGTTTTCATTTGGTTTGTTGTTTCAATGATAGTCCACAATTTCTAGCAATTCTATTGTTTGTCGGGCTGTCTTACTAATTAAGACTGTATAAAAATATCTAGACCGTGACATACTGACCAATGCATAAATACTGTATTTATTCATGTGTAATACGAAAAATTTTGACAAAAAACATCTAAATTGGGGAAGTCACAAGAGGTTACTGTAAGTAAGATGGGACAACTTAAAACGAATTTTCAAGTAAAATTAGCGTATAAATTTTTATATATTGGTACAGCATATACAATAGACAGGTTAATTCACTTTTTTTTTCTCAATTTTCCGTCCACTTTCCCCTTTGCAAAAGCTAGTGGAAAAGTAAAATTTTGAAAACAAGATGAAGACAATCGTTCACTGAAAAAATCAATGCGATCACGTTTCAATTACTATAAAAAGATTCTCCCATCTTCCGCCGTTTATTGATAACATTAGTCAAAAAAATAAAAAAAAAATTCGTGCTACCGAAGATGTTTCAACGAATTTATATAATACTAGCTGATATACCCGGCGTCGCCCGGGCTGGTTTTTGATGAAGTTTTTCAATATCTGGATGTTTATATACAGAAAAAAAGTACAAATGAAAAAATCTTTCGCACTAAAGCCACAGCCAGGGGTGATTGGTTTGTTTGGTTTTTAACGCCCTTTTGAACTGCCATGGTCATTTCAGGAGAAACAAATGTTGCCTCGCAAGGGGGTCTTTTTCGTGCAGTCGGCAAACGAATACACGGGTCCAGCGGCTTTTCTTCCCTTCCGAAGGAAGTGTGTGATCTCAGGTTTTTCGCCCTGAAAAATTCCTCGTCGTTCTCGGCCGGGATCGAACCCGCGTCCTCGAGCACCAGAGGGATTCACGCAACCACTCGAGCCACCGAGGCCCATACAGCCAGGGTGAAGAAACGTCAGTTCAGACTATGGTTTCATTTCGTTCTTCTTTCAAAAGTTTATTCATTATTTTTCGTCGGTTTTTTTCTGCAGATTTGCAAAAAGTTTGTTCAGATTGGCTCTAGTTCTTGAGATACAGGGTGTTCAAAAAATAAAGCAACAGCTTCATTGATAAAAAAGGCTACTGCTACGGGGACTGTAACTGCATCATTCTTTTCTTCAAAATTAAATAATCTTTTGTTGTTTTTTAATTACCCATTGACTGTACTGTTTTTAATTATCCATAAGAAATTTTTTGAAGAATCGGGCGATAATGAATCTGATATTGAAGGTTTTTCAATTGTAAAGCATCCTGGTTATGCATTTTTTAAAATATAAAAAAAATTAAAAAAATAGAGGTTTCTGTATATACGGTATTTTATTTCTAAGTTTGTCACCAACGAGTCAAAAACCCCAGTCGCAAAGTTATTCTCTCGTTTTAATTACCATCCAATGTAAGTAGGTCCTCCTACAGCTTTTATATTATAATCTACGTCCGGTTGCAGCTGTCAATGTTACGTGACATTCGGTCGCAGCTTTCAATGTCACGTGACATTCGGTCGCAGCTTTCAATGTCACGTGACATCCGGTCGCAGCTTTCAATGTCACGTGACATCCGGTCGTAGCTTTCAATTTCATGTGACTTCCAATTTGCTACTTCTGTAGTAGGAGGGAAAACGTAGCGAAACTTTTATTTCTCGCGGCACACCTTAATTATATTTACATTTTATTAATTTTTTTCGCGGCGCAGCCATGCAGCTTCTCATGTTGTGCCGCACCACATCCTTTTGCCTAGAAGACAGGCTACGTCATGGATTAATTTTCTGCTTCCAGGATAAGAATTTTTCGACTGATCAGCAAAGCCGGCTAGATAATTTATAGTTTATCTAGCCGGCTTTGTCTGACTAGATTATGACGTTATAAGTCCTCTACGGAACACATTTTCTGAGCAGTCAATCAGAACCACTAATTTTTTTAGCGGATTAATTTCCCTGCTCCCGACCAAGTGCGCATGCGCGGGGATTTTGTAGGTTTCTTCCACAGATATAGAGGAATAGATCGGCAATGCCATTGTGTCCGTTGAAGCCACAGATATAGAGGAATACGTTCCGCCGCCATCTAAGGTCACTACAGAATACGAAAAATTACAACCAACCACCACACACGTATTCACCATTGTACTTTGTATTTTATTCTAACTTACTAAATTAACTTTATAACAGTAAATATTCTAAGAAAAAGCATATGAATCGAGTACTTGCTGCTTACACATGTAGTACGGTAAGATGGCGGCAGCTGGCTTCACTAGCACCAATGAGAAAGGTACGGGCATTACCGATCTATTCCTCTATATCTGTGGTTTCTTCAAACTCCGTCAGATTTTACCTGAACAATCCAATCGATCATCATCGCCGTAGGAAGACGAAGCACGCCGAAACCATTTGTATCAATGAATCTTTGTTTTTTTTTCTTTTAATTTTTAACCTTTTTTAATTTATTAAAAATCTGTTTATACTAATAAAGTAGTTGTTAACCGCGGCTTCGCCCGCCCGAGCCATCTGTTGAGGGGAATTACAAAGCAAAAGCAGATAATTTTAAATGAAAACTGGGGAAGGGGGGGGGGTCGTTGGGGGCTGATTTTTGGCGATAGAGCAGGTCCTTTATTGATAAGCCTGCCCTGAAAATTTCAAGTCGCTAGCTCAAACCGTCTAGGTGGAGATAGAATTTCAGATAAATAAATAAATACACGCAAGAGTTTTAGTATACAGGGTGTTTTTGAATTGAGTACAGATTTTTTGGGAGATGATAGAAGAGGTTCTTAGAAGTATTTTTTGTTATATGAACATGGGGTCCCCGCAGCTCCGTTTACTTACAATACTGCATTGAACAATCAAATGACACCGGGACGCAGTGTGCGTTGGTAGGCCTAGATTATTTTATTTTTAACAATTAACACAAGCAATCAAGTGTATGACATTTACAGTAATTGCTCGAAACTACCGCCATTTACTTCATAGCACAATTCGCAACGCCTTATGATGGATTGATGTACGCGTGGAAACAGTTGATTTGCACGGTCGCTGATGTCACCTGCTGCCGCGACAACACAAGCCGCCAATTCTTCTTCGGTATCTACGGGTTCGGAATACACCATTGATTTTATGCTTCCCCATAAAAAAAAATCCATCGGTGTGAGATCTGGCGATCTCGGTGGCCAAGCAACTGGTCCGCCACGACCAATCCAACGACCAGGATATGTCTCATTTAGGTAATCTCTAACTGCTCTTGTGTTATTACAGTTATTACAGTAGATTGCTTGTGTTAATTGTTAAAAATAAAATAATCTAGGCCTACCAACGCACACTGCGTCCCGGTGTCATTTGACTGTTCAATGCAGTATTGTAAGTAAACGGAGCTGCGGGGACCCCATGTTCATACGACAAAAAATACTTCTAAGGACCTCTTCTATCATCTCCCAAAAAATCTGTACTCAATTCAAAAACACCCTGTATAGATAAACAATATTTAAATGGTAATTTTCTAAAATTTACTGACTTATCCTTTTTCTTTAAAGAAATTCTTTAATACAGTACTAATTATCTATTTTAGTGAAATCGTATAATTTTTTTACACATTCAATTTTATTTGGGGACGTTCAAGAAATACATCACGCTCTTGGGGGGGGGGGGTATGAAAAGTGTGACACAGCGTGACATAGGGGTAAGGGGACTTTACGTATGTGTGACGTCACAATACACACCTTCAAAAATTCAATATCTTTCATACTGAATTATTTTTTTTATTATTTCACATTATTTTATTTAATTATTTTCCTTTCAAATGGAAAATGGGATATCTTTCTGACCCTATTGTGAACCTATCGTTAGAAAGCTCATTGTTGTCCTCCTCAACAGAAGTTTGTTTCTTCAAGAAAGCTTCCTAAGATTTGTAATGTCCCAGCCTTAAATTAATTAGGCAAAACTGTGGAATGGAACAACTAAAAAGGGGGGAACCTTTAATCCACAAAGAGAATTGAAATACCGAATACGTTTGCACATGTTTGTGTTTTAGATCTACGGGGTGCGAGACCACAAACTGAATATTACGGAGTGTGGCAGATGGACAACTCGCATGGGCAAGATATCCCACTATGTATTTGTCCGGGTTTTAGATCGAACAGTGGAGGACTGTTTGAGAGAATCAATGTGGCCTAAAGGAGTATCAATACGACCATTCTATGGCCCAAATCCCCAATTTAATGAGGATTATTTGTGTGAGTACGCTCCAGGAAGAGTAAGAAAGAGGAGCGAGTTGAATTAAAAATTATATACCTTAATGCTCGGTCATTGCTACCAAAACTAGATGACCTACAAGCCTTACTAATAACTCATTTGACTGACATGTGGTTTGTAACAGAAACATGGTTGTCCTCTGATTGTGATGATCCAATAGTTGCAATTCCTGGTTACAAGGTGTATAGAGCTGACCGCCAAAGAAGAGGCGGCAGTGTCTTAATATTAGTCAGTGAAGAGATATCATCTTTTTTAATTGAGTCCGTTATCCAAAATGGATTAGAAGCTCTATTAATTAAATGTCTTATAGGAAGTAGATGGACGTTTTTTACGCTTATTTATCGCCACTCGTATATTCAAATTGAAGAATGTGTTAACCTTATTGGCGACCTTGACGTAATGAATACAAATATAATACCGGGAGACTTCAACTGTATACCTGATGCAGTTACCTAAATGAGATCACCAAATTATTCTGGTTACACTTTTGCTTCCCGGTGCTCCATCAAAAATCAATAAATCCAGTGGAAAACTTATCCTCAACTAGGTTTAACAGAGAAGAATATCATAAACAATTAGATACAGTAAAATTGGATGAACTGTGAAGGATAGAGGATGTTAATTTGCTCCTTGAAAACATTAATACTTTATTGACCAACGCGGCAATGGCTGCTGGCTTAACTTTTAGTAAGTGTAGCAACTCTAAAACTAATAATAATAATAATAAATGGTGGAACGCAGATATTCAAAACAAATGGAAAGCAAAATTACTAATGGAAAGCAAAATTGATTGCCTACAAAAGTTATATTATTACAAAATATTCCCTATCTCGGATGTCGTATAAACAAGCCAACGCGAAATTTAAGAAATCCATAAGGAAAGCTAAGAGAGAGACGGTCTCTCAATATGCCAAGGCAAATCAGATTTGCCTATTGATGAACAGGAAAACTACTTGGAGTGGGTAAATAACCCTACAAATATTCCACAGCCAGCAAAAATAATTGAGCAAGAGCTTAAGAACACTAAAAGATCTCCGGAACCGGTCATCCCATACGGAAGAAAGCTCGTGAAGTTAATAAAAGAGGTTAAGATAAGAGGCCCAAGTTATCCTCTAACTATAACTGATAAAATGCTGCAGAATTTAAAAGACAATGGATATTGGATGATCTACTGTCTCTGTCAACGGATGGTAAAGAATAGAAAGTTCCCCTTGGCGCTGAAAATTGCTAACATTAAACCCATTTATAAAAAGGGTAACCCGCATATCATCTCTAACTACCGTCCCATTTGGGTGCTTTCCCCTTTTACAAAAATTGAAGATAAGGTGTTTTTAATAGCCTTGTCAAATATATATGGTCAAAAATACCCGACCAATAACGGGGGAGCAGACCGGGCTATAAAGTAACTTGGATCCCGATCGAGATATCTATAAAAGCCTGTGTAGCGTACGATAAAATCTGTAAATTTATTATAGTCCAGACCAACATCTCCAAGGTCTTTGATACGATATCAAGACAACAACTTATTTACGATCTGAGGGCTCTTGGAGTATCGGAGAACTACTTGGCGTTGATACAGGACTATTTCAATGCGAGAATTAACATCATCAGTCAAGATCCGTTGATTAGTAAAAATTCTAAGCGTGGTATTGTTCAGGGCTCTGGACTTGGTCCTCTCTTATATGCGGTATCGAAAGCTTCCCTATTTAATCTTGTGTTTAATATGGATATCGTGAGTTATGTAAACAACAACTTCCCATTTGGTACTTACCCTCCACATGAACAAGATAATATGATGGAATTGCTTAAGCAAGATCTAGATCTTTTATCAAAATGTTACAAAAGTAGAAGTCTTTGCCTTAACCAAACTAAAACTTGTATAATGGCAGTTTACAAACGAGAGACCGATTCAGCTTCCATCAAGATACTTGGAGTACCTATGGACCCACACTTACGTTTCAATGAACTAACAGATCAGCTGGTTGTTTCCATGCATCATTCGAATTATGTTACTAAAAGACAGAGAAACTTACTTACTTCTACCCAAAAATGCCGACTTATAACTGCAGTAATTATACCGAAAATTGCATATGGGGCAGTTTTTTGATCCTCGACCCCTGTAGCTAATCAAAAAAGGTTGAAGACCGCTTATAACAAAATAATTCGGATGGCTTTTAAACTAAACAAATTAGACTCGGTAACTGATACTTGTTCGAAATACAAACTGACGACCATTACAACTATTTGTAAAATTGCTTTGATTTCTGACGTGGCTGAAGCAATATGGAATGAAAAACATCCAGCCGCATTTATAAAGAATTGGTTCAGGTCGGATGTAAACGTCAAGTTAACAAGGAGATATCTCTATTTGTTGTCCCAGAAAAGGCATCTGTCTTTATAACAAAACGTTTTCCCTATAATGCATTTAGAATTTGGAACGAGTTACCTTTTTCGGTACGCTCAACAGTGTTTGATTGCCCCAGTAGCTCATTTATGAGCACGTGTCCACTTCAAACGGAGAGTGAAACAATATTTAATGGAGTTATAATAGCATTACTGATGAATTTCTCTCACTAATGAACAACAGAGCTGATAGCCAAACTGTTTTTAAGTATTTACTCCCAGTGGAGTGATAAATTAAATAATAATAATAATAATAATAATAATAATAATAATAATAATAAAATTTTGTCTACTAAGTAGCCATCTTCAGCGTTGAAAGACAAAAATCAACTCAAGTTCAAAGTAAAAGTTGACTTTTGTCTCTCATCGCTGAAGATGACTATTTAGTAGCCGAAATATGTATCCGGTATTTCAATTCTCTCTGTGAATTAGAGGTTTCCCCCCCGTTTGGCTGAAGGCGTGGATTCCACATGCGTAAAAACAACGGCAGAAACCACAAGGCAGAAAATGTTCTGACATCACTTCCTGCACTCTTCTTTCTGCCCGACAGAAAATTCTCTGATCTTTGTAGGCTATGGCTGAATCCAACTCGTATAAACAAATCACTTGGTCTTCACACACTTCTCTCCCTTTTGGTTTTTCAGATAAATTTAAGATAAGCCAACCTGTAAGAACAGCAGCTAAGATACAGCGGGGCTTGCTGGCTATTTGCGCAACGACTTACAGGAGCAGTATGTAGAAAGAGTCAATGAAGACAAAATTGACCAAGTATCCGGAGATCTGTGGCACAATCCCGCACAATCAAGCCATGTTTTTTCCATTATCATTGTACAAAGCACATCATTTTCTCACAAATATTCACTTCTGATAGAAACTGATGTAGCATACTTCTGTTATCCTTTCACTAGAATAGGCACCTGGCTCCACTCAATTTAGTTGAACATTGGTAAATTATAGAATAACCAAATTCAGGATTTTTTGCCAAATTTGACTAATTGTGTAGGATATAATTATTGAAAATGCAAAATGTAAATATATGAGAACATGCTACCATAAAATCAATGTATGGTTCTCCACTTGTTTTGCTATGAAATCCATTGCACCGCCCTAGGAACTATTAAGTATGCAAATTTATATTTTTTTTTTGTTGAAAGGGGGGGGGGGGCGACTAAGGTTTGGCCTCTTTAAAGGGGGGGGGGGGTAAGAAAATGGTGCCACAGCGTACCTGGGGGGGGGGACGGGGGGTCTGAAAAGGCCAAAAAGAGCGTGACGTATTTTTTGAACGTCCTCTTTATGTTTTTCATGTTAAATATGTGTTAAAAATTATACATTTTTAATTTTGTCTAAACATTTTTCTGGCAGTGCAGGGGATAACTCCTAAAATCCTTCAAAGTGTGTTTCGCAACCATAGATTTGAAACTTTTGGAACTACGTAGAATTATAAATCTGTTTTTAGTGTTATAATTGAATTTTTTTGTTAAAATTCGCCCTATATAAGGGAAATAGAGAGTTAATTTTGGGAGACCCTGCATTACGAAAAATAATGGAAATTACCAGGTAACCACAAAAGTTCTTGCCGTTTTTATGTTGCCATAAAAAGAAGTGATAGAAGATATGCAAATGAGTGTACAGTGTTCCAAAATCTGTCAGGGGGTTGCAGGAAGGTTAGCCTGTATAAATACAGGCTGTTGGGCATTCACATCAATCATATCTCGTGCAGACGTGAAGACAAATGGAGATATCGAAGATGGTTAGGTGTTGTTTGCTTTAGGACTTCAAGATGGGCTTGTCAGCAGCAGCATCAATTGGCCGTTTGGGGATGATGCTATTAATGAAATCACCGCAAGGCATTGATTCCAGAAATTCAGGTCGGGAGAATTTACCATTTCTGATGAACCCGCAGTGGTCGACCACAAGCCTTAGATGACCAGGCCCTGAAAACGGTCATAGAGGAGGACAGCAGTTTAACACGTGGTGAACTTGCCAGACAGTATCATGTTTCTGATGAAACAGATGTCACCTGCCCAGCCTTAGGAAAGACGTACAAGTTGAGCAAATGGGTACCCCACACATTGTCGGAATCCAACAAGAATCAACGAGTGACTGCCTACACGTCGTTGATTTTTTCACATCGTAACGCACCCACATTTAATCAAATACTTACCAGTGACGAAAAGTGGGTCCTGTATGAGACTCCTAAGCGATCCAAACATTGGTTGTCACTCTGGGACACCGTGCCTCACACTTCACCCCTACACCCATGCAAGACCGTGCTCTGTGTCTGGCGGACTTGACGCCAAATGGTTCACTACGAGCTGCCATCAACTACCCAAACCATCACTGGGGACTTGTACTCCCAGCAGTTGGAACGTGTGCAACAGGCATTGCAGCAGCAGGAGCCAGCATTGGTGAATCGCAAAGGGGTACTTCCTTCCTTCGTGTACTTCCTTCATGACAATGCCTGGCCACATGTGGAAACGATAGAACAGCTTGGCTTGGAAACTTTGTGTCATCCACCTTACCAGATCTTTCTCCAACGAATTATCACATTTTTTCCATTCTCTGGACAATCATCTTCGTGGAAAATCCTACACTAATGATACACACCTGCGAAAGGCACTCACGGACTTCTTTGAGTCCAAGATCGGCAAGTTTATAGCCTGGGGATTGATCAACTGGAGACACGTTGGCAGAAGGTGCTAGATGCCAATGGGATTGCTTTGGGGACTAGCGATACGCTACTTTTTGTGTACATCATTTTGTTTTCCGGAATTAAAAACAGCAAGAACTTTTGTAGTAACCTAGTAGCATAAGGAAGTAGAGAGCAGTTTTCGGAAGGCAAATAAGCCCAATCCTTATAGCATCATTTAATTTGTTACCTTCCTCAAATAAAATATAATATGCAAAAAAAAATATAAAAATATGCTTTTAATTAAAATTAGTTTCATATATAATTTGTTCAGAAACATGTATAAAATATAAATTAAATGAAATTGGGAAAGGAGCAGGATTTGAACCCGGGCCCTTCAGCGGTAGAATCTATCAACTTACCCACATGACCACGTTGACTATTTGAATGTCACACTCTGAATTTGTAAATATACATCAATAACCTACGTAACTAAATTTAAATGATTATATCTCGTAAACTAATGCCCATTGCATGAGTTACTATGCCATATAATCGTGTGTGGGATATTCACATAAACCACATTTTTCAGATAACCCCCTAGGAAGATATGAGGAGGTGATAAATCTGGCGAGCGATGGGGGCATAATCTCTGGGAAATAATGCGCTGAAGGATAACTTATAAAGGAAAAATATACCTAAAGTTTATATAAGAGTAGGAGTTGTAGTAATATACAATTGATTAAAAATATATACTCCTTTTAATGGAAAATAGAATAACATGAAATGAAATAATAAAATCTAAACAAGAACATAACTCGTAAAACGATTTTCAAATATGCTGAAAAGAAGAATATAAATATTTGTTGTTTAATATTACAGTCATATTTTATATACAGCAATGGCGAAAACTGCATGTCAATTTACGTATTCGATTGCAGCGTTCACACGAATCTTTCCAAACACGCGTGAAATGAGAAATGAAATGCTCGCACGTCTAAATGTTTCAAACTTATTCGCCTATGTTCTTTCCACCGCTATAGCTATTCATCCTTTCTTAATCAAAGTAACCATTCATCCCTTCTTAATCATTGTTGCAAAGTATTGTCGGGAAAAATCTTGTAAGCATTCCAAGGAGCTTTACCTGTGACGCAGATGTGATTTTAAATTTCAGTATTTCACTTTCACTTGGTTTAAATAAACAATAGAAATTCTATCCACACTCACATCATTTATAAATATAGGCCTAACTTTAATTAGCCATTTTTAACAATAGGCCCAACATTAATTAACCATTTTTAACCTCAGGCCTAACTTTAATTAGCCACTTTTAACAATAGGCCTAATATTATTTAGCCATTTTTAACAATAGGGCTAACATTAATTAGCCATTTTTAACAATAGGCCTAACATAATATAGTCACTTTAACAATAGGCCTAACATTATATAGTCATTTTAGCTACAGGCCTAACATTAATTAGCCATTTTTAACTATAGGCCTAATATTATTTAGCCATTTTTAACGTTAGGCCTAATATTAAATAGCCATTTTTAACAATAGGCCTAACGCTATATAGTCATTTTAACTATAGGCCTAACATTAATTAGCCATTTTTAACAATAGGCCTAACATTAATTAG
>JAHWFO010061346.1:743277-782211 GCA_023313115.1 Rhysida immarginata
CCTAACATTAATTAGCCATTTTTAACAATAGGCCTAACATTAATTAGTCACATTTTACAATAAGCCTAACAGCACTGAATTTTAAAACGAAATGAGCACGTGCTTCGACAAAGCTTCACTATGGGCACGTGCTCCAAGCTGCCATCAACAATGCTTAAGTGATAAACAAAAAGTAACACTGTGTTCACTTATGACTCGTCGGTACGAATCAATTGATATATTACATGCCCTAAGTTCTTATTCTTAACATTAGTGCACGTGCCTGAAGGGGCCCACGAGAGCTCATCAAAAGTTGATATATCGCAGTTGAGTTCTTCCATTTTCACGTTATCGTGCAAACGATGGCCGGCCAGACACAAAGATATTGATTATGCTTGTATTCTTATATATAGCTTTAGCTAAAGCTCGTAATAAGGGCTCATTTTAGTACTTTTTAGGGTCATTTTCTCGGATGTAGCATTTCGAAATTCGAAAGGAATGTCATATTCGTCTTGCGCTCGTCATTCCCGTTCGAATGACATATTACATGCCTTATATTGCCAATAAAAAAAATTAATTGGGGGGTTTGGGCCTCAATAGTCGCGTGTCTGTTAGGCCGATTTCAATCACAAACAAATCAGGTGAGCTCAGGAAGGGTCTCTATCGAACAGCGAAAAAAGAACTTGAAAAAGTTAAAGCATTCTCGAGAAATCGTCGGACATACAGACGGACGGACGGACAGACAGACAGACAGACACACAAACAGAGCGAAACCAATATATGCTTTTCAGCATATAATAAAAGTCACCCAATGTGGAGAAATACAAATGAGGTGGAAGTGGAGACTGATGTGGACAAAAAAAAAAAAAACAAAGGTGAAGAAGGTCTTGTAGAGTAACAATCACAATAGAAACACAGGAAGATACACAAGAACAGACGGCGCCCATAAAAGTAGGAGAAAATCTGGTGATGTTATTCTATTTTCTATTAAAAGGAGTATAATTTTAATCAATTGTATACCTAAAGTTTATCTGGTGAAACGAACATACTTTTGTAATCGCGAAAAAAGATGTCATTTCAAACATAATGATGGGAGGTATACCTAGTCTATCCAGTCTTAGTTTGCACGAAATCTGATGGCCGTTTCAATTATTGGACATTGTTACAACAAAACTTAAACAATACATAACAATTAACATGTCCATCATATTTCGCGCAAACTAAGGCTGGATGGACTATAATAAGAGATATCTCATGACCAACAATGCACGGCAGTTTGTGCAACAGTAGACCCATAGTGTTCGTTTCAACAGTGATATCAACATGAAATTCACCAACAATGTGTAAGGACCAACAATGTAAGGCAAAGTTTCTGCAGTATAAATAAGGTTCATTAAGGCACGTAATGAAGATTCCATCCCATCACTGCGAATTATAAAACAAAATGTAATTTGTAATAATGCATAGAATTCCTGTTATTCGGGCTTTTCTTAGAATTGAAAGTTTTTAGAACCTAACATTTTCTTGAAAATCTTTAGAAATGAGCAGTAAATGGAGATAATGGAGAGTTAACAGACTATTTAGAAACTGAGCAAGTGGTGAATGACCAAGTGGTCATCGAAGTTCCCAGGCGGCCCTCGACGATGCAAGCGTTTCAAACGGAAGAAACTGTGACTGCTAGGCCACACAAAGTAAAGAATGGACAAGGTTTGCTTCAAGACATCGAGAGCAGAGTGCGAATTGCAACAACAAACTTCCAAGAATGAATAACCCCACTCTGATTATTGAGATTGCAGAGCATACAGACACAAACGATCATGTACATCCATTGCCACTCGAGAAGAAATTTCTTTTGTGGAATTATTGTTGCCATATTTCCACATCAGCGCCGGTGATGAGCAACAATAATTTCAAGATGATGCAGTGATGAATGTTCTGTTCCCAAGAATTGTTAACAATGAGCAGGAAATGAGTATAATGTCAGTCTCGGGTGACAGGTTGGTTGGTTGGTTTGTTTGGTATTAACGTCCTTTTCAACTGCCATGGACGGCGTTATAGGGGCCGCAAATTTTGCCTCGCAAGGGTTCTTTAACGTGCAGCCGGCAAACGACTACACGGGACCAACGGCTTTACTTCCCTTCCGAAGGAAGTGCGTGATCTCAGGATTTTCCCCTCGGGCGACAGTTAACGACATAATCGATAACCAAGCTTACATCAACTCGACTCTTGAAATCAGCTAGCACACGGTTTTTTGCTCTTTAATAATCGTTCGAAAGATACATGTTAATTCATATTTAATGAAATGCCCCCGAAGAAAAGAACGAGTATTGGTCAGAGAAGATAAAAATTTATCTGGGCATCGGAAACATCTGAACCAATTTAAGTTATTATTTAAATTCTTGAGGTTGTTCTGTTTACCTACAACTGTAATTATCCCGGGCAATGCCGGGCGCCTCTGCTAGTCTATATACAGCGTGAGTCAAAAGTCCTTGGACACCGTCATAATGCGAAACCTGAAAGGAAAACAAGATAAGAGGAAAAAGGGTTTATCAAACCAAGCTTTTATAATGTTTTATTTAGTGGCAACAATACAGCTTAATTTTGCAACAATAAACAATAGATACATTTACCTCTCGCCATAACGAAATGTCCAATTGTTACAACAATCAATTCGTAGTAATGAGTTAGTACCATTAGAACACGAACCAATGAACCGATTTGAAAATTTTTTTCTTTATCATAAATTGTCATCGATTCTGCATAAGTGTGTCAAATTGCAGCTCCCTAGCTTGTCGGAAAGTTGGTTTAATATTGATTACAAGATTTGACCTAAACAAACTATACCTCGTCCAACAAGAGAAAAACAGGGTGTGTCACAGGAAGTTTCAGATTAGCCAGTCAGAGAAAGGGGGCCTCATGCGCTTACTCACTTCTGTCTCATGTCTGATTGAAGAAGCGCTTTATAATATTACAGCAGAAGCTTTAATATTATTCAGTTGATTTGCTTTAATTATAATTAAAATAATTGTACACTTCATAAAATTGTCTTTTAACTCAATTTTATATATATCGTTTACTTATTTTAAGGTAATAACGTGCAGTCTGTTTAACCATCATTTTTTTTTAAATATTTATACATTCTAATGACATGTTTTTTGTTTTTTTTAAAGAATTATAAGGTTTTATTAAAGATGCTATCTTATTTTTTATTTTTTTAATGAAATCCAGTTTTATGATACGTTTTCCATTACAGTTAACGATATCTCTTTCGTTTATTTGCTGGCCATGAGAATGGCCTTTGAATGTATAGTCTTGAAAAAGACTTGTTGAATTATATCTAAATTCAGGCTAAAGAGATTGTGGTAGAACGTTAATGTCATTCCACTCTTCTTCTTCACTGTTGCTGTCTTCTCCATTAACATGAATTATTAAAGGCTCCACTTGATCTTCAATCAAACAGTCCGTTTCCCAATATCGTTCTTCCACACGCAAAACGTGTTCTATCGCTTTTCTCCAATTTTCAGGAGTTACATTATCAATTGCCGTTCTCGTTAGTTTTTCAACATCAGCAATCTTGAAAGTTGTGTTCTTCTTCCGTATATATTCTTTTACCTGTGCCCAAATAAGTTCAATGGGATTGAGATCACAGTGATAAGGAGGCAGTCTTATCACTAAATGGCCGGCATCGCTAGCCAGTTCATCTATAACATAGCGCTTTGCTGTTTTGTGTTGTTTGATAACATCGTACAGCTCACCTTTTGACATTTTTGCTTCGGTAGATATTCCTCGTAGGGCCAACCACTCTATCATATCCGATTTCCTTGTATTGCTGCACGGCGCTTTGGCCTTCTCCACCGAGTGATATGGGGCATTATCCATGACGATTACTGAATTTTTCGGAATATTTGGCAGCAGTTTTGTTCTAAACCATTCATGAAAACAATCCCCATTCATTTCGTCATGGTAATCTGCGGATTTATTTTTTGACCGAAATAATAAACAGCAGTCGTTCACAAACCCTTTATCGCTTCCAGCATGCAAAAGAATGAGACGGGAGCCTTTACCCGTAGGAATGAAACGCCCGCGGTAGGGTTCCGAGCTCCCTGGTTGAGCACAGCTTTTCCCGTCGTGATGCCACTGTCTTTCACGGCCATGGTGTGCATTAGCCCACGTTTAATTCAGATATATGAAAGTACGTGTGGGGTCCCTGCGTAGCATTTGTACTTGCCTTAAAAAACGACGTCGTTGTGCGATAACATCTGTCCGCTCGATGTAAAATTGACGGTGGTTGATTTTGCCATACTTCATATGCAATTTATCATGCATAATGGTGGCGAAGGAAGTTCTCGATCCGACGTAGTCAGTTTTTTCTCTAAATTTCTGGTACACATTTTTCAGAGTAGGATAATTACCTTCTGAGTGTATTTCGGATACACATGCTCGTGCAATCGAGAGGTCAAAGTCATCCAGATTCGTTGTTCGAG
The DNA here is from genome assembly GCA_023313115.1 of Rhysida immarginata. NCBI lineage: Eukaryota > Metazoa > Arthropoda > Chilopoda > Scolopendromorpha > Scolopendridae > Rhysida > Rhysida immarginata. Next base: position 747,741 of record JAHWFO010061346.1, read on the forward strand.
ATTCCCTAGGCCTTTTCTTTCCAGGAGTCGAAAAGTGAGGAGAGGGGGTGGTAGCTTCGCATGAAGACGCTTCGTTTCCTTCTTGAACAATTGTTCGAACGCAAGAAAAAGAAACTTGCGTTGCCTTGGAATTTTCTTCTATCAAGGCAGATGAGCTTTTAAAACACTGTTTTCCTTTTAAGTAGCAAAATACGTTCCACACAATCTCCCTAGCCTGGCTGTGAATAGTTTTTCCTTGTTTGGCTGAAGAGCTGTTGCACGGCGACGCCATTACAAATTGACTTGTGTAGCCGCTGAAGGAGAGATCCCACAAAGCATTGCGGATGAGTGAGTAGTCGATATCAGACCGGAAACACGCCCTGTTTTTCTCTTGTTGGACGAGGTATAACACAGCAAAGTTAATAAAAGCTTTTAAAAAGAAAAGTTATGATGGCAAATGATGACGGGTGATCGTCTGCATCCCTATAAACTGCATGAAAAATTTAATTTTTCGCTTGATATGCAGTTCATAGGCATACAATAATAGTAGATGACAATGTGCTCTTGCAATGATGGGATGATGCAATCGATTTTTTTTAAAAATTGTTTCAGTGCATAACTTGACAAATTTTTTTATTCTGTTACTTGCCTGGTTACTGTATCGGATCACTCAATTTACGTCGATTTCTGATCCAAATCTAACGTTTTCTGCCATCCAAATTCAAACAAATTAACATTCTAATACTTTATCAGGCAGTAAAATTCCATGACATTATTCGACTCCATTCGAACGGCTACTTTCTTTTCCATAGAGGAGCTAAAAAAAATCAAGCAGATTCCAGTCCCAGTAACGACAGACTGATTCTAAAGTTTATTATTCCCTCAACAATGTCTATTCCCAATCACTATTTTGTTTGGCTCGATCCGACTTAAGCGGGTTTCACAAATTCCTTGCGGCGAGCGGATCTGGGCGCGGCGCGGCGTCCGCCTGGAGCATCGCGTCGCAACCCGTTTCACAAATAATTCGAGCCGAGCGGTTGTGTGCCGCGCGTCGTCCGCAGAGCTTGCGGACTAAGATCGTCGTGTTGAACATGGGCGGCCGCAGCGGCGGCAGCAGTGGCTCAGCCATTCAGAAAAACTAAAATACATGTAAATTCTGGGAAGGCAATAGCACGCACCATGCACAGACATAGAATTAGAGTTGGGGCAGTTTGATCCTGCACATTGGCCGACTTCATTTCAGTCGAGAATAGAATAAATACGGCAGGCGGGCGATTAATGGCGGACAAGCAAGAAGTTAATGTTGTGATTTTTATGACGTCATAACCACCGACCAATCGGATTGCAGCAGCAGATGCAAACGCTTGCTGTGCTGCATTTTTTCGTGAAACGAGAAGCGTTTGCGGTTATCACCAACTATCTGCCGCTTTTGGAAGCGGATCCGCGAGGCTTGCGGCGCCGCGGCCGCCGCCACTAGCTTTTTATTTGTGAAACCCGCTTTACAGTTAAGAAACGTTTGTTTTGTTACATGGTTAAAACAGTAACAGTACTCTTCAATGGTTGCGATCGCTGTAATACCTCATTTTTTCCTTCCATGTTTTATTAAAGGTTAATAAAATTTAGTGAAATGAAATAGTTTCTCTTTTTTCGAAATTTTTTCAGGTTCGTTATAGTGTATGTGTGTGTATGTGTGCTTCTATGGGTATGTGTGTGTTATCTAATAGCTTATTGGATGTATTTTCTTAGGGAAAGTTCATAATCGACATGATCAATTTTGGATGAGGGTGAGGCGGGTCGAGAATTGACCACTTATAACCACAAAAGGGAGGGAGGGTGATCAAGTAATGACAATGTGGTCAAGTTACTTTAATAATGAGTCAAAAATCTACATTTTAATACCTTTGTATGGCACTAAGGGACGACTGCAGATGCAAAAATAGATGACAGTCGTTAGGCAAAAGTGGCTAAAAGCTCAACAATGATGACAGGGTAAAAGAAGCTGTCAGTACGTGGTTAGAATCACGGCCAGCAACTTTTTACGTAGAAGGATACAAAAATTTGTGCCCCACTAAGATAAATGCCTTCATAATGCTGTGAGCTAAGTAGAAAAATACAGATGCTTCAAGGTATGGACACTTTTTGAAATAATTATTTTTTCGGTGTGTGTACTTGCTTTTTTAGTACTCTTAAATGGAACTTAATTTCTGGACATACCTAATAACTGTAGCTAAAACTTTTAATAATGGGTCATTAGGAGTCGTTTAAGAAAAAAACTCTAGATGTCGATTTTCTCAGATATAGTATTTCTAAAAGAAAAGTTATATTTGTTTGCTTGTCGTGATTCCTGATGAAAACTTGCCAGTGAAAAATTTTAATGGGGGACCAGTGTAATAGTCACGTGACTGTTGAAGGAATTTTAATGACATTTAAGCTCAGGAAGAGTCTCGATCCACTAGCGAAAACAGAATTTGAAAAGTTAAACCTTTCTCGAGATATCGTAGGACAAACAGACAGACAGAAGCACAAACAGAGCGAACATAATAATGTAACACCAAAACAAAATTGCAGAAATCCGAATACTTATAAATATCTCTTGGTACTGTGCTTAATTTTTTTTTTTTTTTTTTGTAGAATTAGTCAATAAATCATTATGGTGGAGGCTAAAGAAAAAGGAATGTACATTGTACAAATGTTCCAGTAAACAGCTGTTAAATTTATTTCATAAATTGTTTAATTATATAAGGATATCTAAAGATAATAAAATAATTTTATTTTTCATTATTTATGCTTCAGTTTTAAGTCTTGATTGGGAAATTTTATTTTCTGGTTAGCACTTGTGATAACATATGGTGTGGTCAGGTATACAAATAAATTCATAAATTATGTTGGAAATTTATTATTTCAATTTTTTTTTTTAATAATTTAGGTTAAGAATGCAAATGATGGAGCGGCAGCTTGCTAATCTTACTGGACTTGTACACAAAGCCTTAACAACAGGACGACAGAGTAGTTTAACACGAGATGTTGAAGTGAATTTGAATAAAGAACATGTGCAAGTTCCAACCTCATCAACCCCTACAACACCAGTGACCAGAGATACTGCAACTCTTTATCGAAGTACTGGTAGGTCATTTCTCGTATATTTAAAAGAACTGTTCATATCTGTCATAGTAAAAATTCAATTACTTTGTAGCATATATTTTTAACCACATCTCTAAGACATTTTAAGTGTATTTTTTTGATATTTCAATATTTGTCAATAAGTAATATTTCAGTTCTGCATGTTTTATAAGTTTTATACCGTGAAAGATATTTATGGCATATATATTAATATACGAGGGCTGTTCAATAACGAATGAGACTGAATTCTTTTTCAAAAAGTATTAGCTGTAGCAATAATCTGTTTTAAAGTTGTGAGAGACCGCCATGTGGCGCGCATGCCTGCACAAGATCAAACGTGTTTAGTTCCTCAGTACTGCGTGGCAGCAATTGAAATACGTATCTGTTATTTTCCTCCTACGGAGCAGTATTGTGCCATCAGATTTTGTTATCGATCCTGGATTTTTAGACGCAGTGATTACGCCTGATAAAAGCTGGCTTTACCATTATGACTGGGTCAGACCCTGAAACAAAGCAACAATCCATCTAGTGGAAAGATACCTTCATCCCCAAGGCCAAAAAAAAGCCAAGGTTGTGAAATCGGCAGGTAAAGTTATGGTCATTTCGTTCTTCGACAGTACCGGAATGATGTACCAGTAAGTTGTTCTATCCAAAAGTAGTGTAACAGGTGCCTGTTACGTCAGTGTTTTGCAAGCTATTCAACATCACATTCGCAGGAAACGTCCGCACCTCCATCGCAACCTGGCTTGAAAGTAAACGCCTGTAGTATGGAACAGTGTCATGTAAAAGTGAGGGAGATTGTGAAAGAAATTTGGCATCGTAATATGTATAACAAATTTTAATTGAAATCGAAATATGAATTCTTTTGTAACACAAAACGTAGATAAAGCTCTGTTTAAAATTGTAACAGATTAAACTGTGGTATACAAAAATAACAATTAGTTCTTGTTGCATTTTTTGACGAAAGAAATCGTCTTGTTTCCCCTTTTATGCTGGGAAGAGAACCGGAACCCAAAGATTGCATAATGGCGAATGAAGCAGCGAGGAGGTAAGAAGACCTGGATTAAGAAAGCAGAAATGGGAAATGTTAGAAATGATGTCAATTAACTTTAAAACACATTAAATCAGTGTTCATGATGTAAAGCAAATAATGAGAAAAGAAATGTCAACTGAATATCAAATTGTTCATTTCCGCTTAATTAATTCTTAAGGCATTTAACAGGACAAAGTTCCTTCAATGATAGTGCACACGATGCATCGTTGCCTAACGTGATGACGTTACCGACGACTAGGTATGATTCCTGCCGACCTCCCTTTCCTGTGTCTGCAACGCTTACTGTCACTGATGTCCATAAGGTATCCTTTGCTTCGCACTGATAACTATCCTTAGACGAAGATCGGACAGTCGGTGATGGTCCTGGAAGTAAATCCACTGAATGGCACCAATCCCTGCCGGTCTGGGGTGAATCGATGATACTGCAATGCTTCGACCCCTTATTCAGAAATTCTATTGAGATGGAATTTAAAAGACAGTTATTCTTAACACAATTCACTGATTTAGAGCATACCTGTTTTGCTGGGGAATAATAGTTTTAAGTCCTCCGGATGTGTCTTGCCTATTCCTCGGTGAACGCGCATCCTGTAAATACTACGTGCTTTATCTTTATGAGATGACTCGGCATCAACGGCATTCGGTTCTTGGTTGCTGGTCCATGACAGTGAACGAAATGCTTAATATCTATCTATCTTAAAGTAGAATAATCTTTGATAATATTTAAAACATTAACGCAGCTTTCTTGCTTGTCAGTATCTCCATGAAGCTTTCCGAACCTTCGCCTTGATGAACCGGCATTTACTGCTCTCGTTGAAGCCGGTATCCCATCTACAGTATCTTATTTTTCTCTCTCCGCCTCTTAAATATCCATTTCGCTTGCCTCTTCATTAGCCGGCTGAACTCTGAAACATGCACCGCCAATGAGGGCTCATTACGACTTTCTTTACATAAGATCGTCTTATTGGCCTTATGTTTGTGCGACGCTGAACTTGCTATTGGTTTACCGGCCTTAGTTTAGTTTCCTACGCTTTAGCCCTTTCGACTTTTGTTTACTTTTGCCAATAACTGTCGTTTGCTTTAGCGTGCCGTGCATGGCTCTCTCTCCATTCGCCATGTAACGACTCCCTTGGTTCGGGTTGGTGTTGCATGAATCTGTTTTCATGGGCTCAGAATAAAACACAATACTATACGAGAAAATCATTTATTAACCACTTTAAAACATAAAACAGCTATAATACACATATGGTTATTACAAAGTCGGCAGGGCATATACGACAACATCAATGTCTTTAAAGTAGATTGTCGCAGTTATTAAACGTTGTGACTGCTCCACAGGAAGTCCAACGTTTCAAAGCACAACTCAAGCAGCCAAATTACACATGTGATGCATTATCCCAGCCACACAGCTCAATATTTTGTTCTGCATCCTTTTCGCAGAGCTGCACTTTAATAGCTCCCTTAACATACCACCCTGTTAGACGTCAGTGTTCAAAATGTCACTCCCGACATTAATTTGTAGAACGTTTATCGATCTAAGGCACCAAATAAATACCATGGGGAGTTCCTCTACCCCACCTCCGGTCACTTATTTGATCCCAGTGTATAGCAAGAAACACTCTCTCAGAGGACTAACTTTTCCTCTCTCTAGGCAACCACCGGAATAGGACTAAAAAAAAAAACTACCAACAATACCATAGTGCAATAATCTCCCCGAGACAACTGCGTTGTTATTTCTAATTTAGGCCCAGCTAACAAGCAAAGTACAAAAAAATAATTAATACAACGAAATTGGCCAGAGAATACGTGAAGCGAACGAGATAACAAGGCCTGGAAGCGAAAAAGTCACCTGACCAACTGGGTGCCAGCAACAATCCAACCTATAATGTCTCCATCTTGGATTTTATCAATCGGTGTTTTTCCTTTTTGTTGGAAACAATGAAGGTTGGATTGTTGCTAGCACCCAGTTGGTCAGGTGACTTTTTCGCTTCCAGGCCTTGTTATCTCGTTAGCCCCGTGAAGCAAATCACTGGCGTAATTCTACGTCACAGCCATGACAAACAAACACTTTATTTACAGCGTGTCTAATAGCGCATACTGTGCCCTTTTGCCCTAAGCACAGCGTCCGGACGCTCTCCACCAGTTTCTGATAGCAAGCAATCGGTATTTTTGCCCAGTCCTCCTTCAAAGCCTGCACAAGTCGAATGCGCGTTTCCGGTCGTATCTTACGCGCACGAATCCGACGCTCCAATTCATCCCAAAGATGTTCAATAGGGTTGAGGTCCAGACTTTGGGCGGGTAACTGAAGTTCCTGAACATTATTCTCAGGAAATCAGGCGCTGGCAGCACAGGCCTTGTGGCTCTGTGCGTTGTGGTGCTGAAACACAAATGGCCCTTTATCGAACTGCTGCCACAACGTAGGAAGCATGGAATTGTGTATAACATCCAGATATCGTCTGGATGCCATGTTCCCCTCAATCACAACCAACGGACAAAGTCCAAACTAGGTGAAACAACCACACCATCACACCACCACCGCCAAACTTCACTATTGAGATGACACGCTCAGTTAGCAGCTGCTCCCCTGGCAAACGCCACGCACAGATGGGCCCCTCCAATCGGTAGAGTGTGAAGCGTGATTCGTCGCTCCACATGATGCTCTTCAGCGGTCTATCGACCAAGACTGTCTCTCTTTACACTAAGCCACACGAAGCTGGGCGTTTACAGACGTCATGCTAGGCTTGTGGGCAGCAGCCCGACGGAGATCCCGACAAATCGTTATGGTGCTGACAGTTTTTTCCGTTGCTTGCAGGGGAACAACTTGGAGGGACGATTTTATGCGAATTGATTACTAGACGAAACAATTTTGAAAATTCTTGATGCCGACTTGAAGAGATATCGTAATAAAAAACATAATAAAAGCGTAGTTTGAAAAAACGCTGTGGATACGTTCACGGCGCGTGACTTGTCAGCGTTCACGATGGTCGAAAAGGGAAGTGACGCAATGAAAGACAGAACATGCGCTTCTCGAAGTGATGGGCGAAACAGCACTTTGGCAAGCGAGAGCCGCTCAAAGGAGTCGTTCGCAAACGATCTCCGCGTGGTGAAATCACAATTCACGAAATACGCAACTTCTTATTGCTCGTTTCATGAATTGTACATTATCTTTTTGCTGCCCGTGTGCGAAAACTGATACGAGGAGGGGGTAGGGCCCACCTTTTGCGCCGCTGTTCGTCCCCAATTATGGCCGCTGGTGAGTGATTCACACTTGGCACCCCTGCTGACGGTGGCCCTGGATAAATCTGTGCATAATCCTTCGCATTTGTAATCCATTTTAAACGATGAAATCTCACCTCTAATTTCGCCTCTGTCCAGTAGACCGGCTCCGCTTAGTTTTATTACTATGAATACACCTGAAGTAACGTAGCTCTTTCACAAAACGTGATTTCCACGCTTTCGAGCGCCCTCAATAGTTCTGGAATGAAATGTCCTAAGTTGAATGAAATTGTTTTCTTCATATTTCTGGAGAAATTTTGCTAGCTCGTCAAACGAAAGGAATCTACGACCACGATTTAAAACTGCCAGCCGTAATTGGGGACACATAGCGGCATCAAAAGGCAGGTGCCACCCCTCCTCGTATCAGTTTTAGCACACGGGCAATCAAAAGACATTGTACAATTCATAGAATGAGCAATAAGAAACTGCGTATTTTGTGAATTGTGTGATTTCATTATCTGCGCATAAATCGTTTACATATACGCGAAATCGTTCGCGAACGAATCCTTTGAACGATTCTCGCTTGCCAAAGTGCAGTTTCGCCCATCATCAATCATTCGCTGCGCGAAGCGCATGCTCAGTCTTTCATAGCATCATTTCCCTTTTTCGACCATCGTGAACGCTGATGAGTCAAGGCGCCGTGACCGTATCCACAGCGTTGAACAAAAAGCAAACCTTTTTTCATCCTAATTCCTATTTCTTTACTGATTTTACTATAGTGATTTCATTCACAGCAGTAGCAGCACTAATTCAGACGCTTTAAGCGTCTTCCAAGCGAAAAGTATTGTAGAGAAATTATTTTAAATGTGTATGAATATTTTAATAGAGATATCAAAATTCATTGCAGTCATCATCCGTGAACTTAATTTCCGAATGAACATGCGCACAGAAACCGTATCATGTTGCACATAATCAGAAATTATGGAACAGTTGACAGTTTGCAGCGCACGATCTTTATCGATAGAATAAGTACAAATGGATGTACTGTGGATTGTGAATTCTCCCAGTGAAAGCCTTGAACAGCATCTTTGACAATAAACGCGCAATTCTCAGCAAAATCCATCAGTACAATAATTTCAGTTTCTTTTAGGCCAGCTTTCAAAGACTTCAGCTATTTGCTATGATGTTTTGAAATGAAGTGGTGGCCGGTCACTGTCCAAATTTTTACTAGCGAGTTTTTCAATAACGAAACAGGTAATAAAGTTGTCAACAGCGAGAACATTTGTTTCAGGTGTTTCGTGAACCCATTGCTTGAATTCTATTAGTTCTTCCGAATTCCAGTCCTCAAACATTTCTTCCAAATGTGCTATATGTCCTATGTGCTATGGTGTTCTGCACCAGGACAGTTTAGACATCGCTGCAACATACAAACTTTGGCGTCCAGATCGCAAACTGCCTTTCCCATGAGTAACTTGTAGTCTCCTTTATTAATGATGGCAACTTGTAGCATAAGCTGAACATTTTGATGAATACGCAAAAAATGAATGTCAAAGGGTCAACTGGCAATCCCACTTGCTCATTTGTCCATGTTTCACTTTATTCTAAAGAAATTGGATTTCATTATGTGCACAGCTTGTCCGCCGATGGAAAAATTCTCAATAATCGGCGACCAGAAGTTGAGTTCACGGATGATGACCAACTTTGCCTGCGTCACAAAGCGATATATTTAGAAAAGTACAGAATGAAGCAAAAGTCGTGCATTAACCCATTTGTAGTTAAACATGGATTTTTGAAAGTTGATCTAGCCATGTCCGATGATTTGAAAAAATTGGTGAGAAAATGTTTGACCGGGTCAAAAAATGCGTTCCAAGTGTAAAGCCAAATATGTTTCTGTGGTTTAAAGCAGTGCAGAGTCATCGTCATCACAAAATTATTATATGGACATTTCAGACACTCTTGATCGAAGTTTGTCTGCTTTGGGGACTTCTCCATTAAAAATTCGGAGGCTGGCCAGTAGGGATAAAACTTGGCTATGTGAAACAAAAAATTGCACTGCAGAACTTAATACTAAAATTAAACTCTTTAACCACAACAATGAGAGATTGAAAATATACAATCTGATTCTGGAAGCGCTTTTCGAAACAATTGCTTCCATCATTCAGCAGCCCAGGAGCACCTCAAGAAAATTGAGAGAACTGCCTGTGTCTTCGACAATCGACAATCGAACAGTGTAGTGTATCGGTATTCATGTGGAACTTGAAGTATAGTTTCCATAATCTCACCCTTCATAATCATATTCCAAAGGCAATACACTGAACTAGAAAAGAAGCCTAATGTACCCACAAAGGTCATCCAAAGTATGAAAGAAGAAAATTGCCTCCTCTTGGTGGAGGGAAATTTGATTGACGATTGCCTGAACTAGGAATATATCACATAGTAAGCCACAAACAACGAAAAAGTTATGAAACCCAGTAATCTGGGAAGATGACATTGTCAATGTCATCAAAATTGACATCAAGAATATGTCTTGGTTTACCATGCCTTTTTCTATGTAGAGAATGTTTTAGAATTCCAGAGACTAGATCATTATCATACATTTACTTCAAAAGGTATAAAAACCCAAACTTTAAAATTTTTTCGAGCCGCAAATTTTTGGACCAAGTTTGCTCCAAATTTTCTTCATGGAAATCGCTCATGAAAATTTTTTTATTATTTTGTTTAATAGAGTTTTACAAAGTTGTACAAGATGGCAATATTTTGTTGAGAAAAACAAAACTTGTATCTCAAAGTTGCCAAAATCTCGGAGTCATACTGTAGAAGGCTGCAGCGGGGGGTCAAACAAATTACTTCATCTCAGCAAGTATTGCATCAATGAACGTAAATTTTTACCCATATTCAGTGGGAACATGTGTGAAAGTCCACGCAGAATTTCATCGAAATCCGTGACGGTCGAGCAGGGGACTTCTCTGAAATCAGACCACTTGACATGGAATCCACCCATGCGAAGGCTGAGTACATGCGGAGACCTTACATAACAAGAATTGTTCCTACTCATGCGCACTACAGGTCGAACCTCGGTATAACGAACTCAATGGGACATAAAAATTTGTTCCTTATAATGAGAGTTCTTCTTATCCGATATAACAAATTAATTCTTAATAACGAATTATTTAAAAAAAAATTTTTTTTTTTAAATTTGTTACATTTCAGTCTAAAACTCACTGAATTTTTGAGATAAATCACATGAAAATCACAGCAAGAATATCACATTACTTAGTTTACTTTAGTTCAAAACCAAGCCACTACAATATTTACTGCCTACATTTTCGTGCAGGATTAAAATAATCGGTAATTTTTTGCTGGTCTTTTTTGTGATCAGAGCAGAAGAGATAATGAAATTTTCAAGTGCCACCATTGCACAGTTTATTTGATTTGGTATACTTTCCAAGTAATTGAGACGTTGTTTAATAGTTTGGACCGATTTAATGACCTCAGACATTGTTATGAGCTCATTTCTAAGTCACATGTTAACTCCTCTTCAGATGTGATTTCTTCTCCTTGAGTATTTTTAGTATATTCACATATTTCATTATCATTGAATGAATCTCTACATTTATTCATGCAACTGCATGTAACGTAGTCGTCAAACTGCACTTCATATATTCCCAATCTTGTAGATCGTAAGATAATCAAAAATGAACAATTACCCTTGTAACATTTCTACAAACTCTTGTGAGATTTAACACTACAGGCATTTTTCCGAGTGAATTTGAACAAAAAAAAACTTTTATGTGATAGCTTTAAAATTTTGGAAAACTTTTCATACAGTATTTCACATTACTGAAGTGGTAGATGCCGCCATTTTTTAACCGGATGTGTCTTATATTGAGAGACTGAATAACTTCCGGATCAAAAACTTGTTCTCTATACTGAGGAGTTCTTTATATAGAAGTTCGTTTTAACCGGAGAATTTTTGGTTTAGTTCTATGGGAAACCGACCAAAAATTTTAAGAGTGTTCATTATAAGGAGGAATTCGCTAAACCTGAGTTCGTTATATCGAGGTTCGACCTGTATTTGCTATCAGTCGTTTTACAAATGGCCGCTTTATCACGTCGTCTACAATGGAAGAACAGCGAGCTGTTATAAGGTTTCTTGCAAAACGTAAAAAACTCGGTGAAATTCATGGGGAAGTGGTAGAAGTTTACGGTGCCGACTGTTGGACTATTCCAATGTGCAAATGGTGTAAAAGAGTAAATGTGTTTCTGGTGGAAAGAGTAGGCCTTGCCGACAAACAGCGATCTGGGCGGCCTACATCATGGGCAACATCATCCTGAATCGTATACATTAAGAACACAGTTAGAGAAAACCGTGGCATTTCCTTGAAAGAAGTGAGTGACGCGTTTCACATATCCTATGAATTTGCATAGGATATGGTGCATGAGAAGTTTGGATACTGCAAAGTCCGATCGCGTTGGATTCCAAAAAGCCTGACACCAGAACAGACTGACAACAAAATGGCGTGCAGTAGTAACATCTGCAGCGGTACAGCCAGGAAGAAAATGTCACAGGAGACGAGTCTTGCACTTCATACTGGAGCCTAAAGGCCGGTTTCCATTTAGCGTCGGTTCGGCGTGGGTTAGGCGTCTGCGTCTTTTTTTGGAATTTTTGAAAAACGCATTCGTTTTCCAATTAGCGTCTGTTAAGCGTCTGCGTCGGTCCGGCGTGCCTCACGCGTCGTTTCAAGATCTGGCATGGCTAGATTTTTAGGCGTCTTTTTCAGGCGTCGTTTTGATCTAGCCAATCAGGTGCGATCTACTTCGCTATGGATTCTAGGTAGTTGTCTTCGCCGATTCAGATGAAGAATCATGGCTGCCGTAGCTGCTGTTCGCCGACACGGGTTCTCGCGATTTTTCCCTCGTGAATTTATTAATAAACAGGTTATAAAAATTTCGTGAATCATTTATTTATTAAGTAAAAATGATATAGTAATAAATTCAAAGCGTGAACTTGACCGGAGTGGTTGATATCTTCTTTTTCCATCACCTTGAGAGAGCGACAATTGTTTGCAGCGACTCGACCAATCAGATCAGACCAGATGCAGGATAACTGTTGAAAGTCGCTAAATGGAAAACGACCGCGTGCTAATCAGGGCGCGTCTCACAGGCGACGATTGCAAAAAAGGACGCCGACGCTGAACCGACGCTAAATGGAAACCAGCCTTAAGACTACAAGCCTGGTGTGCAAACATCCACATTCTCCAGTTCGCAAAATACTTCAAAATGACACCTGCATTTAATGTTGGCAAAAAGTTCCATCTGAGGCACTCCAACTGCAGGTGTCAAGGCTGTTAGAAGTTCGAAGGAGAGTAGTAGATAACCCCTTACTATACGCGCATACTAATGAGGAGGGGGTGGCCAATTTGCTCCAATTAAAGTCCTCCCCTCCCTTTTTGCTCCAATTAAAGTCCTCCCCTCCCTTAATTTGCTCTAATTAATGTCCTCCCCTCCCTTAATGTGGGTGTGGTCATTTATTGTGGGCGTGGTCAATTTTTAATGATATGCGCCTAGATTTCCACCAATCAGCGTGCAGTATTCGCCCCACGTGACCCTCTACCTCCCCCCACACCGTCCTGACGTCACAGACGTTCAACCAATCCGCGCGTAGAAGGCACCTCACGTGACCCACCACCTCATCTCCCCTCTTTTAATTTGGGCGTTGGCTTTTTAATTTGGGCGTTGTTCTTTTAATTTGGGCGTTGTTCTTTTAATTTGGGCGTAGGCCTTTTAATTTGGGCGTTGGTCTTTTATTTGGGTGGGGCCTGGAATAAAATTAATTTTATCATCCTCTGATATACCCCTGGTGCTCGTGCTAAGCACCAGCACCAGGGTGGGGGGTTAGAGGGGTCCTAATGCTCTCAGCAAAAGCCACTTGGGTGATTCTGGCTTACAAGTAAACACCAGTCGATTCCCTTATATACCATACTTTTCGGGTAGCGGCTTTCATGCTGGCGCCCCTCGATTTTTGATTACCTAATTACTAATTCGCTATTGTTTCTAGGGTAACCAAATTTTTCCAAGCTCTTTTTACAATTTTTCTAAATAATACGACTACTGTTTCAAGTTGTTTTGTTTTTTAATTTTCAACTAATGGATACATTGTTTCAATTGATGGGTGTGCAGCTAAGGTGGGGCTAATACTGTCTAAAAGGTTGGGCCTGTACAACCATATACCTGTTTATAAATAAATAAATAAATACAGATGTGTTCTTTACATAACTTAATTTAAATTTTTGTCATGGATGAGGCATTTTCTAACCCCGCTAATGCGGCAGGTTTTGGTGGCGTGAGAGGTTTAGCTAAACAAACAAATCATTCTGAAAAAGAGACAGGTGAATGGTTAAGGGGCGTGAGAGCTTATACGCTGCATAAACCGGTGCGTCATCGTTACCCCCGTAATCGAATGCGTGTATATGCGCCATTTGAACAATTTCAAGTGGACTTGGTTGATCTAACCAGTTTGTCAAAACAGAACGATGGTTATAAATTTCTACTTACCTGCATCGACGTTTTCTCGCGCTATGCGTGGGTCATTCCTCTAAAAACGAAGAGGGGACTCGAGCTTCAGAAAGCATTTCAAAAAATTTTCACACTCAGTAGTGTTCCTGTAAAAGTGAACAGCGATAAAGGGAAGGAGTTTTTAAACAAACACGTTCAAGATTATTTTAAAGCACTCGACATCGATTTCTTCACCACAGAATCAGATTTGAAAGCTGTTACGATCGAACGATTCAACCGTACGTTAAAAACGAGGATGTTTAAGTTTTTTACATTTACCAACAAACACAGATACATTGACGTCTTACCGGATCTCGTGTTAAGCTACAACCAACGCAATCACAGAGCCCTGGGTATGGCACCAGCTGATGTCAATGAACGAAACGCCCCGGCTCTATGGCTGAAACAACAGAGTTATTATACAGCAGCACCACAAACAAAGCCGAGGTTGCAAGTCGGTGATCACGTACGTATTTCGAAAGTGAAAAACATATTTGATAAAGGTTATCTTCCAAACTGGACAGAGGAGGTGTTTGAGGTTTCAAAAATCATTTATAGAAAACCTGTTGTGTATAAAATTAAAGATTACGATGGTAGCGAGGTCTCAGGTGTATTCTACGACCAGGAGTTACAAAAGGTGAAAAAACCCGAAGTTTTTAACATTGAACAGATTATTCGCCGGCGTACGAGGCGTGGTGTTCGCGAAGCTTTTGTGAAATGGCAAGGTTACCCAGTCAGTATGAACAGCTGGGTGCGAGAGAGTGATCTTTTAAATGCTTGACAAGAGGCGATTGACAGCAGTTGGGGCCGAGTACAGCCATCATGTATGAAGACACGGATTTTTATGTTACGCTACCCTCAAATACACCTACGGGTGATCAAATTCATTCCAATACAACAGCTCATTTTATCACAAGACTGCCGAGGACGCTGCGTTTCCAAGGACGATGGGAGGTTGGTTTATCGGAAACACATTTCCCTGCCCTCTTCAAGAACATTACGACTGTAAACAACACTTTCGAAATAGGTTTCAAGACTGATCACATAGATGAACAAATCGATTTCAGCATTGTTTCACCAGTAAGAACTCCGACATTCCAGACTTTCATAATCGAAGTTGAATTGGTGTTACAAGCCTATTTGAAAGATGCTCTCATTTACCATAACCCTTCTTTAGATCTCAATGTCATCATGAGTTTGCCGCTGAATGTCGGGATTCGCTTTAACACGCCCGAATTCTGTAAGTTGTTCAATGTTTCGCCAAACATTTTCTACGAGGACCGTTTCTCTCTAACTCCGAATTACAGCGGGCCGTTTAAGTGGGTATCCGATTTTTCTGTTACGTTTAGGCATCCCAAGTCGGCACCTCTTTATCAAAAAATTTTTGAATTTAAGAGTACCAAACTGCAAAATAGGGAAGTCGCAATTGATTTTCTAAAAGATAGTTTTAGAAAGGCGGGCATCGAGACAAAGATTGTTAATGATCTCGTATTGTTTACGGGGTCCTCAACGCAGTTCATCGAATTCCCAGCCGCTGTCAACAATGGATTTATACCGGCTAGGTTTCTGAACAAGAAATTGAAAACACCTATTACTATGCCCTTAAACGACACAGATGACGGTTTTATCAGCTGTGTTATTTTTGATCCGCCTGACACTCCAGAACGGTGCATCTTAAAAATTCCCGAGGGGTATTATGATAGTCGTAACGATGTTGTCGAGGCGCTCGTTAAGTTGATTCCATTGAAAGAACAGCCTTTTTACAAAATCAATCTCACACCTAACAAATGTTTTCATTTCAAATGCACAGAAGATCGCTATATCAGTTTTAGTGAGGGTTTATGTTACACATTGGGTGTACAGGCCGAACTAGCCGACCTAGAACTCGTTATCGGCGAGGGTTCAATCCCGATAGATCTTACGCGTGGCATACATGGTTTTTATCTGTATACAGACATCATACAACCGCAGGTCGTGGGTAACACATTCGCACCGCTCCTACGAATCATACCCGTTTCACATGCCAGACGAGAAGTGATTTATCAGACTTTTCATTCACCCGACTACTTTCCCTTAAGTAAAAACGTCATTGACGCGATTGAAATCGCGGTTCATTCCGACCACGGTGATTTACTTGCGTTTTTAACAGGTAAAACCATAGTGAAATTACATTTTCGTAAGAAACAGCTGTAGTGCGAGGTTGATTTCTTTTTTCTCTCCTACTCGATTACTTCAAGATGCATATCCCCTATCAGCCGAACCAGGAAGTAATATCGCGTTACTATTTAAACCAGAGAGGGAATGGCTTACCGGTGTTTAGAGGGTCGGTTTTCCAGAGAGGCAATGGGATTGGTTCAGTGTTTTCAAATCTGTTTCGTTTGGCAACACCTTTACTCAAATCCGTGGGCAAGATTCTCGGTCGGCATGCCCTAAAGGGCGGTGTTTCCGTTTTTAACGATGTGATACATGGTCAAAATTTTAAACAGTCGCTGTCATCACGTATGAAAGAAGCTGGAGGTAATGCCCTGCAGGAAATGGGTGCTAGAGTTCAGAGAGGTAGAGGACGTGTTAAAAGACGAAATTCGGCATTTCCTACTCATTCACATGTAAAAAGACCCAGAGGCAACAGCGTGGAGAGCTTTCTAAAGAGTGAATACAGACAAAGAAGTCGAGTGCAGCGTTCAAAAAAGCTGAAAAACGGGCAGAAGAAACAGAAGAAGAAGAGGAAGAAACAGAAGAAATCGACAAAAACACAGACAAAACGACGTTCTAAGCCGATTTTAAACATACGTCCTTTATCATCGGTTTTCGCCTAATACATACGTAATCATGGCATCAATGATACACCAGCTGAGCACTGAATGTCTCAACAGCGATCTCGACATTTTTTCTATACCTCACACGAGTGGCCAACAGGAAAAGCGGCACGTCACGGGGTACCAGCCAACAGCCATCATCAGCCAAGACGGGCCTATTGAATTCTACGTACCTGGTTTGGCAGATTTTTACACGGATCTCGATCAATCTACATTAAACTTAGAAGTCGTTATCAACAAAGGGGACGGGCCGTTACCAGCTGCTGATAAAACAGGGCCTGTGAACCTTTTCTTACATTCGCTATTCTCACAAGTCGATTGCTATCTAGGTGATACGTTAGTTAGTCATAGTAATAACTTATATCCGTACAGAGCTTATTTTGAAACTCTTTTGAACTATGGACAGACTTCTAAACAAAGTCAACTCACAACAGCCGGGTATTGTAAAGACACGAGCGGTAAAATGGACAATGCTGACGATGCAAAAAATGGGTTTAAGTTACGTAAAAGACTCGCACGAAACGGCGTTTACTACATGGAAGGCCCGCTCCATTTAGACATCTTTCGGCAGGGTCGATTGTTACTAAACTCTACGGATTTTCGTCTGAGGCTTTACAGAAGTAAACCCTCCTTTGCTCTGATGTCTGACGTAGCTAACCCAAATTATCAGATTACAATCCGAAAAGCAACGCTGAATGTCGAGAGAGTTAAAGTTAACACAGCCACGTTATTAGCACATGCAAAGACTCTGCAAACCACTAACGCGTTTTATCCTATCGGTCGGGTTGAAATGAGGTCCGTGAGTATTGCTACGGGTACTAGAAATCACGTCATACAGAACTTAATTACGGGTCAGATTCCCTCGCGGTTGATTTTTGCATTTACATCGAGTGAAGCCCAGAATGGTTCTTTTACTTCGAATCCATTCAACTTTCAACATTTCAATCTATCTTTCTTCTCCCTCTCATTGGATACTCATGCAATACCTCTAAACCCTCTGACGCCGAATTTTTCCTCTGGGTCATACTTGAGAGAGTTTGTTCATTCCATGAAAGCACTGGGGATTTGGAAAGAAGACAGAGATGTTGACATCAGTCAGTTCGATTACGGATCTGGTTACACATTTCTGGCCTTTGATCTTTCGGGGGATAGGAATTATTATACAGATAGATATAACCTTATACGTAACGGTACGTTAAGTGTTGAAGTTCAGTTTTCCGAACCTTTAGCAAATTCGGTGAATCTGATTGCTTATTGTCAATATCAGAATCTCTTGGAAATCAATAAAGACAGAACCGTGAGCTTCGATTTCACAAATTAAGATCGATGGATGGATACGCAAGAGCTATGGAGGGCTCTCGAGAGAGATCCATTCACATGTACTATGGCAAGAGGTGTTTTCCCGGCGGACTTGATGCTTCAACTCAAACCTCTGCACCCTGCTTTACTCATTGCTAATACGGATGATTCCAGCAAGCCAGGCTCGCACTGGGTGGCTTTTTTTATACCGTCCTGCAAACAAGCATACATCTTTGATTCTTTCGGAATGTTTCCTCAACCGCAATTCCACCAGTTCATGCTTATGCACTCGGAAAAATGGATCTACAACACGAGAATAGTGCAACATCAGACGTCTGACACATGCGGTCATCACTGTCTACATTACCTGAAATTAGCAGCCAGAGGTTATTCTACGGCAGACATCTTGAACAACACTTATACAAACGAACTGCTTTTGAACGACTTACTCGTGAAATGCGAAATCATTCAAGACGAATATACTAGCAACTCTGAATTTAATATCTGCCAAAAGGCCAAATGGAACCAATGTTGCAAGCCTTTAAATGACTCTGTTTAATTATTCTAATTATTATTATCTGTTTTATTCAATTTCTGTATATTCATTTTGTTCAAATAAACTTTTTTTGTATTCAGCTTGAATTTGTGTTTGTTTGTGGTTACTTTTAATAAATAAATAAATAAATAAATTACACAATAAAACGGTTTTCATACATTGAATTACATTTTTATTCAATTTTAATTTTTTTTTTTTACAGACGTTAAAATAAATTTTATCATTTGCAATACAACCTAATATTTTACGTTAAATTGTTATTTATCATAATGTAACCAGGGGAGTTTTGGCGTGTCAGACGCATGCGTCGGGCGGTACACGGGATTCACGATTAATTCTTCGGGAATGTCTACATGATGTATCACGTCGGTAAACAGGGTTCTCCCAGGTAGAGGTTTCTTCAGGCGAGGGATGGGTGATAATACGTCTTGTATTAAACTATTAATGTTCGATCCTCGTATTGATTTACCTCCGATGGACACAGTACCTTTTTTATTCCATGTGATAACATCAGGTCTCTTTCGTAGTGTGTCTATGATACGTGTACGTGGGGAAGGCTGCTCAACAGACAAACTCGCTATGTTACCCGGCCGGCTGTCCTCGTCGTAGGACTCCTCGAATCCGCTAGCCATGGCAATATCACGGTCGGTGAGGGTTTTTTCTTTTAAGTCTGCAGACGTACGAAAATCGGGTGAATAGACGAGTTGTTGCGGATACAGATATGTAGGTGTTTCTTGAAGGGATGGCGGTGACGGCGATTGTGGTATTAAAGACGGGTTTGAAGGTGGTTGAGGGTCGGTTTGGGTTGAAAGGCTTGTTCGTTTCGAATGTGCTTCACGACGTCTTGCTCTTAGATATTTTTGAAGTGTATTTAAATAAAGATCCATTTTCTGATGGACATTCAAATTTGATGCTTTTAAAATCTCATTGATTTGAGAATCCAACTGTTTATTACGTTTTTTTTCAACATCATTAACCACACTAGGTTCAACCTTAGTTTGACCATGTTCAACGGGGCGCGATGACACGGGGACACTCTGGTTCGTAGCGTGAAGGAACCTTTGATATTCGTGAGCCGGTAGTAAAACGTACTTTTGCATGTTCTTAACTAATTAATTTATTCAAAATAGGTGCAGCTACGCTTCCTAACAAAAGAGGTAGCAAGAATCCGTTCCCACGTTGGTTCAGATAAGTTTTCTTGGCCCTTAATGAAATTTTTTTATGGGCTAAACCTTTTATTTTCCGCAAATGTTGTTTAATAGGTGGTGTCCAGTGGACTCTACGATGTAGAATGTTATGGCAGATCTCGCACAACGCTTTAACTTGATTAAGAGTGGCATGTTGCATTAATACTTTCCTATGCTGAGGAGACGAGTGTTTCAAAGCTCCTAGAAAATGACGATGTTTCACAACCAGAGGAATCATCGTTGTATCAACACCCTATTCAGCCGATTTTAAAATGACGTTCGGCGGTTTTAAACCCGCGTTTTATCCGCATAAACCACGATAGGTTTTTCGGGCGGAAAAATCTTACTACGCAATCTCAGTACATCAGGACAGCTCTGAGTTAAATCAAGCAGTAAATAACTATGGGGTTCCCGAGTGGCATCTTTAAAGGCTTCGATGAGTAAGCGTCCGTAACCTGTTTGCGAGGCCAAGGTGCGAATCTGGCCTACGTCTCTGGGTGACTTTAGTAGAAAGATGAACTGGGTGTTTAAACTTATTGTACGGATGATTTTCGAATGTGCAAAGAGGTTCTGAGTGATTAACAACACAGAGAAGTTGAGATGATGACTGTAGCGCGTGTAGATTTTCTCAACAAGGTCGTTGTTTTTCACCTCGTTTAATAAGTCGTCTAAAATCAGTAAAGCCTGTTCAGGTATGCGTTCGTGTATCAATTTTTCATCCGGCACTCCGGCATGAAACGTAATGTTAGGTAGGTTCAGATTTTTAACAACCGGCGGGATTAAAGCTCCATAGCAGTAAATTATTTCCGTAGGCGGTGGATCCATCACTTCATCTCTATACTTCAACATTTGAGCTACTAAAGTACTCTTGCCTGACCCAGAACTACCAGTGACAAGAGCCGAAAAGTATTGCGTAAATTTAACCGTTGCATTTATTTCCATGATTGAATGTTGAATGACGCAAATCTCTTTTAAACGCTCTTTATTTCAAAAGTCACAACTTACGTAATTCATACTCTACGCAATTATCCAAGGTACAGTTTATCACAAAAGGATTACAGGTAAGGATGTTTTTGGAATAGCCGGAATTGATCCATAGACGGTTTTACGAATGCGGGATTTCTCGCTAGACCGTTTTTACGAATGAGGGATTTCTCGCTAGACCGTTTTTACGAATGAGGGATTTCTCGCTAGACCGTTTTACGATGGCGGAATTTCTCGCTAGACCGTTTTTACGATGGCGGAAATTCTCGCTAGACCGTTTTTACGATAGCGGAAATTCTCGCTAGACCGTTTTTACGATGACGGTATTTCTCTGTAGACGGTTTTCGCGGTGTCGATATTTGTCGTTAAAGCGTTTTTATCTTATGTGAAATATCACCAAATAAACTTGTACTCCACACCGTTTTTAAACAGCACCTACAAATGATTTATTTTCGAGGATGATTATCCGTTTGGGTGATGTTGTTATTATCAACGTGATGCATCAGTTTTAAAATTTCCTCATAACCGTTCATACAATGCAATGCAATCAACAACAATAATACACAAGCACTACAAAGTCGAAGCAATGCTCCTCTCTGTATGGTGGGCGTAGTTCGCTCCATTGGCTTCATGAAATATGCAGATATTGGTCATCAGCTTTATATATTTACGTGTTTACAGCGTGAATGTAGGATCTAAACTGAAACAACAAGGGTTTGAAATGGGAGGTCTCTCCATGGGCTCGGGTCCACAGCGCACGGACGCAAGGCCACCCAGGCACCATCCGACTGGGTTTGGAACGAGGCATCGGGCGGACCCAGAAGACTAGGATTCCCGCGAATGCTGGAAACACGGCGGACATTTAATGGGCTTTGAAAAAAGAGTAAAGAGTAAAGATGGGTGAGTAGGTTTGAGTTGAAGCATCAAGTCCGCCGGGAAAACACCTCTTGCCATAGTACATGTGAATGGATCTCTCTCGAGAGCCCTCCATAGCTCTTGCGTATCCATCCATCGATCTTAATTTGTGAAATCGAAGCTCACGGTTCTGTCTTTATTGATTTCCAAGAGATTCTGATATTGACAATAAGCAATCAGATTCACCGAATTTGCTAAAGGTTCGGAAAACTGAACTTCAACACTTAACGTACCGTTACGTATAAGGTTATATCTATCTGTATAATAATTCCTATCCCCCGAAAGATCAAAGGCCAGAAATGTGTAACCAGATCCGTAATCGAACTGACTGATGTCAACATCTCTGTCTTCTTTCCAAATCCCCAGTGCTTTCATGGAATGAACAAACTCTCTCAAGTATGACCCAGAGGAAAAATTCGGCGTCAGAGGGTTTAGAGGTATTGCATGAGTATCCAATGAGAGGGAGAAGAAAGATAGATTGAAATGTTGAAAGTTGAATGGATTCGAAGTAAAAGAACCATTCTGGGCTTCACTCGATGTAAATGCAAAAATCAACCGCGAGGGAATCTGACCCGTAATTAAGTTCTGTATGACGTGATTTCTAGTACCCGTAGCAATACTCACGGACCTCATTTCAACCCGACCGATAGGATAAAACGCGTTAGTGGTTTGCAGAGTCTTTGCATGTGCTAATAACGTGGCTGTGTTAACTTTAACTCTCTCGACATTCAGCGTTGCTTTTCGGATTGTAATCTGATAATTTGGGTTAGCTACGTCAGACATCAGAGCAAAGGAGGGTTTACTTCTGTAAAGCCTCAGACGAAAATCCGTAGAGTTTAGTAACAATCGACCCTGCCGAAAGATGTCTAAATGGAGCGGGCCTTCCATGTAGTAAACGCCGTTTCGTGCGAGTCTTTTACGTAACTTAAACCCATTTTTTGCATCGTCAGCATTGTCCATTTTACCGCTCGTGTCTTTACAATACCCGGCTGTTGTGAGTTGACTTTGTTTAGAAGTCTGTCCATAGTTCAAAAGAGTTTCAAAATAAGCTCTGTACGGATATAAGTTATTACTATGACTAACTAACGTATCACCTAGATAGCAATCGACTTGTGAGAATAGCGAATGTAAGAAAAGGTTCACAGGCCCTGTTTTATCAGCAGCTGGTAACGGCCCGTCCCCTTTGTTGATAACGACTTCTAAGTTTAATGTAGATTGATCGAGATCCGTGTAAAAATCTGCCAAACCAGGTACGTAGAATTCAATAGGCCCGTCTTGGCTGATGATGGCTGTTGGCTGGTACCCCGTGACGTGCCGCTTTTCCTGTTGGCCACTCGTGTGAGGTATAGAAAAAATGTCGAGATCGCTGTTGAGACATTCAGTGCTCAGCTGGTGTATCATTGATGCCATGATTACGTATGTATTAGGCGAAAACCGATGATAAAGGACGTATGTTTAAAATCGGCTTAGAACGTCGTTTTGTCTGTGTTTTTGTCGATTTCTTCTGTTTCTTCCTCTTCTTCTTCTGTTTCTTCTGCCCGTTTTTCAGCTTTTTTGAACGCTGCACTCGACTTCTTTGTCTGTATTCACTCTTTAGAAAGCTCTCCACGCTGTTGCCTCTGGGTCTTTTTACATGTGAATGAGTAGGAAATGCCGAATTTCGTCTTTTAACACGTCCTCTACCTCTCTGAACTCTAGCACCCATTTCCTGCAGGGCATTACCTCCAGCTTCTTTCATACGTGATGACAGCGACTGTTTAAAATTTTGACCATGTATCACATCGTTAAAAACGGAAACACCGCCCTTTAGGGCATGCCGACCGAGAATCTTGCCCACGGATTTGAGTAAAGGTGTTGCCAAACGAAACAGATTTGAAAACACTGAACCAATCCCATTGCTTCTCTGGAAAACCGACCCTCTAAACACCGGTAAGCCATTCCCTCTCTGGTTTAAATAGTAACGCGATATTACTTCCTGGTTCGGCTGATAGGGGATATGCATCTTGAAGTAATCGAGTAGGAGAGAAAAAAGAAATCAACCTCGCACTACAGCTGTTTCTTACGAAAATGTAATTTCACTATGGTTTTACCTGTTAAAAACGCAAGTAAATCACCGTGGTCGGAATGAACCGCGATTTCAATCGCGTCAATGACGTTTTTACTTAAGGGAAAGTAGTCGGGTGAATGAAAAGTCTGATAAATCACTTCTCGTCTGGCATGTGAAACGGGTATGATTCGTAGGAGCGGAGCGAATGTGTTACCCACGACCTGCGGTTGTATGATGTCTGTATACAGATAAAAACCATGTATGCCACGCGTAAGATCTATCGGGATTGAACCCTCGCCGATAACGAGTTCTAGGTCGGCTAGTTCGGCCTGTACACCCAATGTGTAACATAAACCCTCACTAAAACTGATATAGCGATCTTCTGTGCATTTGAAATGAAAACATTTGTTAGGTGTGAGATTGATTTTGTAAAAAGGCTGTTCTTTCAATGGAATCAACTTAACGAGCGCCTCGACAACATCGTTACGACTATCATAATACCCCTCGGGAATTTTTAAGATGCACCGTTCTGGAGTGTCAGGCGGATCAAAAATAACACAGCTGATAAAACCGTCATCTGTGTCGTTTAAGGGCATAGTAATAGGTGTTTTCAATTTCTTGTTCAGAAACCTAGCCGGTATAAATCCATTGTTGACAGCGGCTGGGAATTCGATGAACTGCGTTGAGGACCCCGTAAACAATACGAGATCATTAACAATCTTTGTCTCGATGCCCGCCTTTCTAAAACTATCTTTTAGAAAATCAATTGCGACTTCCCTATTTTGCAGTTTGGTACTCTTAAATTCAAAAATTTTTTGATAAAGAGGTGCCGACTTGGGATGCCTAAACGTAACAGAAAAATCGGATACCCACTTAAACGGCCCGCTGTAATTCGGAGTTAGAGAGAAACGGTCCTCGTAGAAAATGTTTGGCGAAACATTGAACAACTTACAGAATTCGGGCGTGTTAAAGCGAATCCCGACATTCAGCGGCAAACTCATGATGACATTGAGATCTAAAGAAGGGTTATGGTAAATGAGAGCATCTTTCAAATAGGCTTGTAACACCAATTCAACTTCGATTATGAAAGTCTGGAATGTCGGAGTTCTTACTGGTGAAACAATGCTGAAATCGATTTGTTCATCTATGTGATCAGTCTTGAAACCTATTTCGAAAGTGTTGTTTACAGTCGTAATGTTCTTGAAGAGGGCAGGGAAATGTGTTTCCGATAAACCAACCTCCCATCGTCCTTGGAAACGCAGCGTCCTCGGCAGTCTTGTGATAAAATGAGCTGTTGTATTGGAATGAATTTGATCACCCGTAGGTGTATTTGAGGGTAGCGTAACATAAAAATCCGTGTCTTCATACATGATGGCTGTACTCGGCCCCAACTGCTGTCAATCGCCTCTTGTCAAGCATTTAAAAGATCACTCTCTCGCACCCAGCTGTTCATACTGACTGGGTAACCTTGCCATTTCACAAAAGCTTCGCGAACACCACGCCTCGTACGCCGGCGAATAATCTGTTCAATGTTAAAAACTTCGGGTTTTTTCACCTTTTGTAACTCCTGGTCGTAGAATACACCTGAGACCTCGCTACCATCGTAATCTTTAATTTTATACACAACAGGTTTTCTATAAATGATTTTTGAAACCTCAAACACCTCCTCTGTCCAGTTTGGAAGATAACCTTTATCAAATATGTTTTTCACTTTCGAAATACGTACGTGATCACCGACTTGCAACCTCGGCTTTGTTTGTGGTGCTGCTGTATAATAACTCTGTTGTTTCAGCCATAGAGCTGGGGCATTTCGTTCATTGACATCAACTGGTGCCATACCCAGGGCTCTGTGATTGCGTTGGTTGTAGCTTAACACGAGATCCGGTAAGACGTCAATGTATCTGTGTTTGTTGGTAAATGTAAAAAACTTAAACATCCTCGTTTTTAACGTACGGTTGAATCGTTCGATCGTAACGGCTTTCAAATCTGATTCTGTGGTGAAGAAATCGATGTCGAGTGCTTTAAAATAATCTTGAACGTGTTTGTTTAAAAACTCCTTCCCTTTATCGCTGTTCACTTTTACAGGAACACTACTGAGTGTGAAAATTTTTTGAAATGCTTTCTGAAGCTCGAGTCCCCTCTTCGTTTTTAGAGGAATGACCCACGCATAGCGCGAGAAAACGTCGATGCAGGTAAGTAGAAATTTATAACCATCGTTCTGTTTTGACAAACTGGTTAGATCAACCAAGTCCACTTGAAATTGTTCAAATGGCGCATATACACGCATTCGATTACGGGGGTAACGATGACGCACCGGTTTATGCAGCGTATAAGCTCTCACGCCCCTTAACCATTCACCTGTCTCTTTTTCAGAATGATTTGTTTGTTTAGCTAAACCTCTCACGCCACCAAAACCTGCCGCATTAGCGGGGTTAGAAAATGCCTCATCCATGACAAAAATTTAAATTAAGTTATGTAAAGAACACATCTGTATTTATTTATTTATTTATAAACAGGTATATGGTTGTACAGGCCCAACCTTTTAGACAGTATTAGCCCCACCTTAGCTGCACACCCATCAATTGAAACAATGTATCCATTAGTTGAAAATTAAAAAACAAAACAACTTGAAACAGTAGTCGTATTATTTAGAAAAATTGTAAAAAGAGCTTGGAAAAAATTTGGTTACCCTAGAAACAATAGCGAATTAGTAATTAGGTAATCAAAAATCGAGGGGCGCCAGCATGAAAGCCGCTACCCGAAAAGTATGGTATATAAGGGAATCGACTGGTGTTTACTTGTAAGCCAGAATCACCCAAGTGGCTTTTGCTGAGAGCATTAGGACCCCTCTAACCCCCCACCCTGGTGCTGGTGCTTAGCACGAGCACCAGGGGTATATCAGAGGATGATAAAATTAATTTTATTCCAGGCCCCACCCAAATAAAAGACCAACGCCCAAATTAAAAGGCCTACGCCCAAATTAAAAGAACAACGCCCAAATTAAAAGAACAACGCCCAAATTAAAAAGCCAACGCCCAAATTAAAAGAGGGGAGATGAGGTGGTGGGTCACGTGAGGTGCCTTCTACGCGCGGATTGGTTGAACGTCTGTGACGTCAGGACGGTGTGGGGGGAGGTAGAGGGTCACGTGGGGCGAATACTGCACGCTGATTGGTGGAAATCTAGGCGCATATCATTAAAAATTGACCACGCCCACATTAAATGACCACACCCACATTAAGGGAGGGGAGGACATTAATTAGAGCAAATTAAGGGAGGGGAGGACTTTAATTGGAGCAAAAAGGGAGGGGAGGACTTTAATTGGAGCAAATTGGCCACCCCCTCCTCATTAGTATGCGCGTATAGTAAGGGGTTATCTACTGAGAGTTATGCGGATTTATGCTTCAGGTGAAGGACCACCATCTTAACTTCGTTTGTTGAAGATTATTGTGGACATTTGATTTTGTGAGATCTGGAATTTAATTTCATATGAGGTAAGGCAACAGTTATGTAATTAATTATTTAATGTGTAAATAGAGAAATGTAAATAAATGATAAAGGATTTTAAATATTGTTGACATATTAGTAATTGATTGATAAATGACAGATAGTCAAATCTCAACATATGTAAATATTATTGTTGAAAATCATTTGTCTCTATCTGAAATAGTTTTTTTTATATAATGACCAAAATTATTCAAAATCCTATATTATTGATACGTAGCACGATTCATTCAGTCAATTTTACGGTCCTAAAATTCGTCATTTTGATAGTTCTAACTGTTACTCTCCGTTTTACAATGACTCTTGTCAGGAATTTAGCCGCATTTAAATCCATTTCGCAACGCTCCACATCGAATTCCCCCAGCTAAATTCCCGCTGTGGCCTGAATGATAGAGGAAGGTATTGCCGCCTACTTCTCGGAACCCAGTTCAATGGACTCTCTAATCTTAATAATCTTTATCTAAATAAATAAAGAAGAATGTTCGTTTGTGGGTTTGTTTCTTATTGCGATGATTGATCCCTTGCTGGAAAAGATGGAGGTTACTGCCAACATCAGCTTACCTCTATCCACAGTAAAATCGCCCCATTCGAGGACGCTCTTTATCGTGATAATGCTTCTAGAATCGACAAAGCTTTTAATTATCTCGATAATTTAGAGCAACACCCTCGTCGAGCTAATCTGCGTGTCTTAGGAATCCCGGAGGCGCCCACTAAGAAATTACCTGAAACCTTCATAAAGTTAATTCTTTCGAAACTCGACATTTCACTTGAAAAAAACGGACTTCGATCCATCGCTTGGGTACACGAGCTTCATCTAAAGATCGTCCTATAATTGTCCAGCTTGCAACTCCCCTTCTTAGGAACGTAATTATAAAAAATCGGCCTAAGTTACGTGATTTCCAAATACCGTCGTGGAAGATCTGACGGCCTCTCGCTATCGGCTGCTGCGGGCAGCCAAATCAAGCTTCGGTCCCCGCAGTGCCTGGAGCTTTGGGGACCGCATTTTCGTGAAAGACCCATCAGGTAAAACTGTCCAACATATCTCTGAAAAAGGTGTTGACTCCGTTTAACCAAAAACCACCTTGTTGCAATGTATAACTCTATCCTGCCTGGATAAAAAATGTCTCGTATATACTATTATAAAATTTTGTGTATATACTTTAGACTTTTTGTTTAGTCTTGTACTGGCGTTCGTCAGCTTACACTAATTAATTCTTATTTTTAGTAATAATTTTGGATTAATTCCTCAACTATTTTTAATTCGAATTATTTCGATCTCTTCTATGTTGTTTATCTGTTTATTTTTAAGTTTAGACGATTGGTGTTTCTTATTTGTCTCGGTTTCTATTTTTATTTTTATTCTTAATTATCTTTTTTTCTGTCTTCTTAGTCGCTATAGCAAGTCGTTGACCTTGTTCTACTTATTACGTGCCTTTGCTTGATTTACATCACTAATATTTTCTGTGTTTTGTCTCTTTCCTTCCTGCTATATTTATTTTTATTTTTTAATATGCTTAATTTCTCTTTTCCCGTAACCCTTCAGAAGGTTAATACACTTATTAAAAACAAACACGCCCTGTCAGCATTGCATAACCTCTCACTTTTTTACACAAATATCCGAAGTATCAAGGTGAACTTTTCAAATACTCTCATCACTCTTAATAATATTTAATTATTATTTAATTATTCATTTAATACTTTATTTAAAACATACGGGTTTACCATTTGACAGTCAAAGAACAAAGAAAATTACATAGCGGAATAGGAATACAAATAACAAGCAAAGAATAAATATAAGAATCAAAAATATTAATGACAAATACAAGAATTAATTACATTACTAGACGTCTTAATACATATCTTGGATCGTGGAAAATATCAAAACTATTTGAATAACTATTAGCCAAACGAAGAATCCGTTTGGTAGATGAATTAAAAATTATATTTCTATTAAGATGAGAAATTGCAATAAAGAAAGTTAAAGTAATTCTAGTCTATGATTAGGCACTCTAGCCCAAACAATTCGTAGAAATCTTTTCTGCACATTTTTAACTGTGCTAATGTGTTTACTGTAGAAGGGGGCCCAAATGAGTTATGCATAATCCAAAATAGAGTGTATTAAGGTAACATAAAGAATTTTTACTTACTTACTTTTCAAACCCGCTTATCCGTTAGGGTCGCGGGGGCAGCAGCCCTATGGAGGATATCCAGCGATCGCGATCTTCCGCCATCAGGCGCATGTCCTCCCTGGTAATATCCAACTCGAACCCAGATTCTCCATGTAGTCTAGCCACCTGGTTCTAGGCCGACCCCTTGGTCTCTTACCCACCGGCCTGGAAAATAACAACTGCCGAGGAAGACTAGTTTGCGGCATCCGTATCACGTGGCCATACCAAAGCAACTGAGATCTCTCAATGCGGAGAAGTAGCGGCTCAACACCTAAAGATTCCCTTATTGTGCTGCTGTACACTCTATCTAGTAGGGTAACACCTGCCACACCTCTCAGAAATCTCATTTCGGCCGCTTGTACCCGCGATCGCACTCTTTCGGTCATTACCCAAGCCTCATGATCATAGGTGAGAATGGGGAAAAAGATAGATTTGAAGACGGAGAGCTTGGCTTAGTTACCCAGCTCGCGTTTCGTTATCACGGATCGCCACAGTTCACATCTGACACAGCTTGCTGCACCGATCCGAGCATCCAATTCCTTCTCCTGCCGTCCAGCACTCGTGAATGCAATCCTGAGATACTTGAAT
This sequence comes from Rhysida immarginata, assembly GCA_023313115.1. Classification (NCBI taxonomy): domain Eukaryota; kingdom Metazoa; phylum Arthropoda; class Chilopoda; order Scolopendromorpha; family Scolopendridae; genus Rhysida; species Rhysida immarginata. The sequence goes on from JAHWFO010061346.1 coordinate 777,724, forward strand.
TTCTCCACCTGTCTCAATGAGGCTCCCCTAACATGGAGAGCGCACTGAGCAGGCTGTCTTGAAAGGACCAGAACCCCGGTTTTAGCCACACTGATCTTCATCCCAGCTTCTTCACATTTAGCTGCAAACCGGTCTAGTGCATGCTGAAGGTTCGTGCGAGAAGACCCAAGCAGGACAAGGTCGTCAGCAAAGAGCAACCTCTCCACCAGGCAGTCGCCCACACAAACACGCTCATCGCCTCGGCTGCCCCTGTCTATCCAGTCAATAAAGATAATGAACAAGAGGGGCGACAGTACGCACCCTTGGCGGAGTCCAACACTCACGGTGAACAGTCTTGACTTAATGCCATTTATCCGTACACACGTCTCAGAGCTTTCGTACAGAGACATGATATCAACCAGTAATTGCCCATCCACTCCATACTCTTGCAACACTTGCCAGAGCTTCTCCCGAGGAACTCTGTCATATGCTTTTTCGAGGTCCACAAAACCAGCATAGACCTCTTTTGCATACTCCCAGGATTTCTCAAAGATTTGCCTTAGAGCAAAGATGTGATCCGTCGTGCTTCGGCCAGGTCGGAAACCACACTGCTCCCCCGACAGTTTGGAGTCGACTATTTCCCGACTTCTCTTCTCCAGACACTTAGCATACACTTTCCCAGGAATGCTGAGCAAAGAGATGCCTCGATAGTTGTTGCAATCTCTCTGATCTCCCTTTTTGAAGATAGGGATCACAATTCCTGTCTGCCATTGCTTAGGGGCCTGTCCAGATATCCAAGCAACCTGACACACTCGAGTCAGCCACAGGATACCATCCTGATTTAAGGCCTTTAACATTTCATTCTTAAAGACTTTTGTGTGTCTCGAGACAAAGCAGAGTATTTTATAAGCTCTCCTATTAATCTAGAGCTTATTAATCTCACGGTGAAAGGTCATTTTAAAGTCGAAAATGACCCCAAGATCCACCCTACTCAAATTACTTATTAATTCCATAGGTAAAAATTCAATTGATATTGATTTAGTTCCGTCTCTTATTATATTATACAGAAACCTGAGGATATAACTCTGAGAATATTCCACCTCTCCCGAATTACAACATTACTTCCGTCCATCGACGGAACAAACGGAGTGGCGGTATAAGCGTATATCTGTTAAATTCCTTTTCTTTTCAGACTATCCCCCATGACATGTTAGTTTTCGACAATTCGATATTCTGACTATTTTAATTAGCGATAATGAACGGATATTTATATGAGAAAAGGACGAGACACAAAAACCCTGGAATACAATAAATAACAGTTATTATATAAAAATAAAAAAATGAATAATAATTGCCAAAATAATTAATAAATAATAAATAAAATAAAAATAAAAATAAAGTAAAAAGCTGACGTTTCGGATAGAGACTATCCTTTATCAAAGCAAAAAGGATAATTCTCTAAAGGCAATTAGTATATTAGAGAATTATCCTGAACTTCATGAATGAAAGAGAAACACTATCTGTAGATAGTGGAATTATCATTGGAGATAGGACATCAATATTCATCAGAGTGTGGCGAATTAAAGAAGATCGTTATTGAGAGCAATCAGCGTGGTTCAATACGTTTCATCGTGATAAGAAGACAACTTCATACTAGGAATCTTCCGTTGAACTTGGTGAGGACAGTTTATGCCAGCCAGTGGACTCACTCATCGATTGATGCGGACCCTTTTAATGTATGTTTTGTTCTTCAAGGATGTAGTGATTATAAGTAAAAAGTGATCGGTGAAATCTAATGACCTATTGAAATATAGTGTGATGAGTGCCTAAAAGTGGAGTATAAGTGATTGCAGATCTGTGGATAATCTGAATCTATACAATTCTAAGTAAAGTGAAATATTCGATTGCTAAAATTCATAAATGGTTATGGCCCGTATGTTGAGTAATAAGTAAATTGAGTGAATTATTTTAGAGAAGAGCCTGGTTAGATCTAATTATTAGGAGCTTTAGCATAACAGCTACTTATAAGAAAGCGCCCTTGATCTGTACGTTTATCCGTCCGCCGTTTGCACGATAACTTGAAAACGGATTAACTTTTTTAAATTCTGTTTTCAGAAATATGACAATCAAGGTCTTTGCTCGGCCGTATCAACTTTTCAGAATTTTTCGTGGACCCCTTCAAGTCGAATTCACGTGCTAAAACAGTGAGTGTAAAGAATACAAAGATAATGGCATGTCATATAACAATCGATTTGTCAAGAAGGAATACATCGTTACTTTTTGTTCATCTTTTAAGCATTACTGACATCGGCGCGCGCACGTAAAATCGCTTTGTCCACGCACGATTGCTCAAGGGCTCGTAATCTATATTATTAAGTAGCTGAAGAATGGAGCTACTTAATGGTTTTATAATGTCTTAACTGTGTACCCCTTCATAATTTCTATATTTTTTGAGGTAGAAGGTTGAAATTCGGAATGTAGCTTATTATGGGCTTGCCCATCTGTACTATTTGGTTTTGATTGATTTGAAGTGGTGCAAGTCCCTAGGTGCAAGATCTTTCATCTTTGAACTGCAGTTTTTCATCGTTGAACTGTAGGCGCTGCAAAACCTCGAGTGTGTGGCAATTGTTTGCGGGCGAGCGTTATCGTGCTACAGAAGATGATCCAAAGCTGCCATTCAATCATGGTTTCGACAACAATCCCGGACTTTCTCTTCGACGGGTTTACCCGAGTGGTCACACGTTGGTGCAGTGCGTGGAAAGGAATGGGGATAATATCGAAAAGTGAATAGTGCATTACATAGAGAACAAATGTAAGTATCAGATTCAAAAGAATTTTGAAAATCGGTTAACAAATATAAAAGTTACACCCATGGAGGCATTACTTTTCGATCAACCTTCGTATCTTCTCTACATTCATTGAATTTTCTTTTAAAAACTTAATGAATTCACATTGAAAGGAATAAAACACAGCTGTAGAATTGCTTAAGACAATCGGATATTACCACAAAATTTATATTTCTAAGGATGCCTTGTCCATCTGAAGAACTGTAACATACAAACGGATGTATTGTGGCTTTGAACTCGAGCTTTAAAAATTAATATCTTCAAAACGGAGCAAAACACAGTTTTAAATTTTTAGTATTGCTTTTATGAAAGTATGTGTAAGATATTAATAATTTTTTAACGAAAAAAAATACCCATCTTTTGAGAAATTTGCATAAATAAAACACTTTTATTAAATTAACATATTTGCGCATGCGTAATATAGTTTTAAAATTTTTATGTAGAATCTACAATTAAATAGCTTTCATATGTCACTGAGCACATCTTTCTAAGTAAAATACAACCGAAGTTACAGTACTTCATAGATAAGGTACCCATTCAAATTTCTCAAATTTTAAATGTCCGTAACTTTTATAAAAATGGAAAAAAAAATAATATTTGGCATTCATTACCAACTCCCTAGGGCGATTGTATATACCAAATTTCATTAAAATCCGAGAGGTCAGTGCCCAAACTGTAAAATTTCTGCCTGAATTGATGTGGAATGGCCCACTTACATTTGTTTTCTGTGCAATGCACTATTCACTTTTTGACATTGTCCCCATCCCTTTCCACACCTTGCGACAATGCGTGACTAGTCAGGAGAACCCATCCCAGAGGAATTCCGGGGTTGTTGTCGGGACGAGAATTGAATGGCATCTTTCACCTCGTTGTCAGACGCAACTCATGACCCTTAAGGTTGCAAGTCGCAAGGTGCAAAGTCTTCCATCTTTGAACTGCAGTTTTTCATCTTCGAACTGTGGGCGCTGCAACGCATCTAGTATGTGGCGATCGTGTGCGGGCGGGCGTTATCGTGCTGCAGAAGAGGGTCCGAAGCTGCATTCAATCCTGGTGTCGACAACAACCCCGGAAGTCCTCTCCGACGGGTTCACCCGACTAGTCATGCGTTGGCACAATGCGTGGAAAGGTATGGGGACTATGCTGAAAATTGAATAGTGAATTACGTAGAGGTCAAATGTAAATATCAGATAGAAAAAGAATTTTGAAAATTGGTAAACAAATAAAGTTACAGACCAGGAGGGAAAAATTATTGAACAACCCTCGTATTTAGACTGTGGTACAGTTATCCTGTTTCGCGCATACTTTGGCATTAAACTTTATGGGTAAATTCAGTATCTGTGATGAAGCAATTGATATACCTGAATTTACTTTTGGCTTTCAAAACATATCCTTGAGCTCATGATAAATTTTCATGTATAGTTCCGCCACCTGGACTTTATTATTGATGTTACTTATTATAGTTATCTCTTATCAAGATGGCTGCTTATATGCCTGTGAGTTTAATAGACCTAGTTAAACCAGTGGAAGCATTCGAATGGGTATTATCGATGGGAGAATGAAGTTCCAGATAATGTGCATCAGAGTTTTCCGGTTTTTTTTCTAATGAGACATTGATAATAAGGGAATGGCCCTATTCAGCCAAATTTGATATCTCTAAGAAGAA
>JAHWFO010061346.1:792211-874334 GCA_023313115.1 Rhysida immarginata
TTATTGTTGCAAAATTAAGCTGTATTGTTGCCACTAAATAAAACATTGTAAAAGCTTGGTTTGATAAAACCTTTTTCCTCTTACTTGTTTCATCTTAATTTATTAGTAAAATATATCACATTCAACTAGATATCTTATTATGTCATCTCTTGTAAATGCAGGGTGTTCACTTTCTGGAAAATCAGAGAATCTTTTTATTTTGTGGCCCACAGCACAAAGTTATTTATTGTAAAGGATTGATGGCATCATCCTACTGATATTAATAAACATCCTTTCTCACTAATATTGAGTTCACCACTCAATATGGTTATTAGTAGGAAATGTTTGGAGTCTTGGTTGCTTTTTTGCATCCCTTCCTTTCATAGCTAAATAAATAAAAGAAAATCGTATTTACTCGTGTATAAGTCCTTTTGTGTGTAAGTCGCCCCCTGATTGGAAAAGTAGCATGCCTTGAGCAAAGAGACTAGAATTAGATGTTAAGAATTACCAAGAATAGACATCTGCATGAAGCTTTAATTTGTGGTAATAAAATGCTCATAAAATAAAATGGAAAATTGAAGGCTAGTATTGGACGCTATACACAATGTTTTCAAATTTATTATAAAAATTATTTTAAGATTTTGTACAAAAATATATAGACACGTTATAAGGGGGCCAGTAGCCAGATTCCGATTTATGCGTTTCTTAGCTTAATAAATTTGGTTCCAGTAAGGCTAAAACTGAGTTCATTTTCTGCATGGAAATTATTAAGATTCGTTTTATTAATAAGAAATAAGAAAAAAAATATACTTAAGTTGCTTTATTTTATTAAATTTTCAGTGGTTGTGTTTTGAAGCTTACAAATTTCATTAGGTGCACTCCATATTGGTCGCTTTAGCCGTTTCATATTAGAAATGTGACGTTACGTTATGTTTTATGCCCCGTTCAAACTGGGCCACATATTACCGAGTAGACAGATGCGACATAGAGGATGTGAGCGGTTTGCTTCTTAAAGCGTTGCGTCTTAAAGCACTGGATCGCTGGCATGCCAGGCGCAATAAAGCACTGTATAAAGAAAGTATGGACATTTCGTGCCAGGTAGCTATTTTCATGTCTATTTCGATACGATGATTCCCTCTTCTTTGCAGCAAATTTAAACATGAGAGTCACATTCTACTTCAAATAAGGAATTGTTCAATCTGCAAGTTCAAACTGCAAGTTCAAACTGCAGATTGAACAATTCCTTATTTGAAGTAGAATGTGACTCTCATGTTTAAATTTGCTGCAAAGAAGAGGGAATCATCGTATCGAAATAGACATGAAAATAGCTATCTGGCACGAAATGTCCATAATTTCTTTATACAGTGCTTTATTGCGCCTGGCGTGCCAGCGAACCTGGTGAAAAAGAGGGGAACTATGTTTCGTCTGCTTTCTTTTCTTTTTTTTTAATTATTTACACATTTAACATATTTTCTCTATATTTTTCCACATTTAAATTGAAAATCAACTTCCACAAAGCTAAATTTGAAGCAGATAAAAGATTTATTCACATACTTTTTGATAATTACAAAAGCCATAAAAGTATTTAAAAAATGGCAGCTAAAGTAAAAGTGAAATACAAACTAATTAATATTTATATATAAATCTCATTTAACATTTTATTTTAAATTATTAAAAATAAACAAAATCAATAGATATTGTTAAACAATTATTATTAAAGAATAAATCATAATATGTTCAGTTCTTTCCTATTTTTCATCAATTATTATTAAATTGAAAAAATTAAGTTTTAAATTTTTTATTAATTTTTTTAAAAAAATAATATTATTATTGTAATATTATAAAAAAACAATTGTTCAATATTTTAATATAAAATTAACAAGACAATTCAATTATTTAATTCTTTTGTTGTTACAAATAATTCTTATTGCTCAGTTGTAATGTAAATTTTACTATATACTTATTATAATAAAATATACTGTTAATCTTTTTTTACTTTTTAATTTGAAAAAATATTTGAATTTTACCTGAAACTCCCATAAATGTGTTAGTCTAGGTTTTTATATATAAAAAAAATTAAGAAAATAGTGCTTTAATATTGCACAAAAATAATTCAATAATAATTTATGTTAATATACACTTATTAAAAGAAAATGTAAAAAATCACTTTAAAAATTTGGTGTAAAAATAATCTAATTTCAACAGATAATTCTACTGTGTACTGGAGAGCAATTGCAGACAAATTTTTTTGTGTACCCATCTTTATCCGTTCTTGCTACAGTAATATTCCTGTAGTAATAAAAAGACCTTTACAGTTTTACATTTTGCCTAAAAATATTTTTAATTTTATCTGAAACTTCCATAGATTTTTCTGTCAATTTTTTTTTTACTCACTGCTTATAAAATAACATCTTCCATAGCAGACTTGTTAAATGAATGCTCTGGCAAGAAGAGAGAACTCCTTGCACTTTTCCACAACGTAACGGGGAATGCTCTGGGCTTGAGAGATGTATGTCTGATTACGATGACTTCAGTATTTTATCAATGAAATATGAATAAAATTTGAATGAAATATTAAGTCAAGATTGATTAAAATGCATGGCAAAGGTTTAAAATACATTCTACTTACTAATTCCAATCTGCCCCCCCCCCCCGGCTGTTGTGACCATCATACAGCAGTCGTGAATCCAGGTCCATCCAGGGACCCAACCCGTCGGCTTCTGGCCATACAGTCTCTGAATGGTCGTATTGAATCCCAATTCATAAATTAAAATTAAATTAAATTAAATTAAATTTCATTATTTATATTTCGTATTTTCCAATTAATTTTGGAACTCGCAATATTTTTCCATTGCAGAGTACACATTGTCAAGTAATTCCTCTCTTTTTCACATGAGGGCGCGACCGTCAAAGTGCAACCAATTATCCCATGTTGAAAAAGGCTTGTGTTGCATCTCTCTACTCGGTAATCTGTGGTAAAGGGGATGGTAAAGCGGCGAAACAGCAGCTATTGACGACTGCGCATTACTCCCAAGGCCAGCTAGAAACAACACCACCTAAACTACAAACCTAGTTTTAACTACAAACCTAGTTTAGGTGGAGTTGCTAGAAACAGGTTACCTCTTTCATCGCGTTTAGCTTCATCCAATCATGGTCGACTATTGGAGCACGTGATCAAAAGAGTGATGGCGGAGCCTACAATGATAAGAGAACACAATTGTGGGGGCTGAGAGGGCTGGGCCTATTCTTCTAGCGGGGGGCGGTCCCCCCCGAGCAACAGAATTAGTTGACAAAGTGGAAAATTTGCGCCCTTAGGGCCCCGCTGGCTAAGTAGAAAGGCACCTAAACATAGTCTTGGTCAGATTCTAGAGTTAGCAGTGTTTGACTTTCTCTTTCGAAAATTTAATCGAAGCAAAAACATATTTTTAAGTCTGGTATGACTATTTCCATGAATAACCATGATTTTTTTTTCTTCATCGAATTTTTTAATGTTTCGTAAGCAGTATTTTTTATCAGGTCTCATTCGAGTTATCAGGTTTCAACTGTATTATCAGTAATCAAAAATCAGTTTAAGGTGATGTTTGTTTTGTTTTTTTTTATGTGTTCTTTGTGTTGGAGTTGTTGTTTAATTCTTTTTCTTTTACTATGATGAAATTTAAACTATTTTTAACTTTTAAAAATCAATGGCTCCCTGTAGAAGATTTTTTTACTTAATAATCTTTTCATATAATAAAAGTGTTACTTTTCAAACGTGTTCATGTATAAGTGTAACAAAAAAATTTTTAATGTCAGTCGACCTTTAAAAGAAATGACATTTAGGAAACAAATGGGAATTACCCTTTTACAAAAGCAACTACCACTTTACTAAACTTTTATTTCCTTTTATAAGGTAACCAAAAAAAGTTCTTGTCGTTTGTGACATGGCTTGGGTTTATAAAAACAGCAAAAACTTTTTTGGTTATGTTGTAGATAAGCAATGTCAATACTATTGAAAATAAAGATTTCTTAATATTTATATTTATTGCATTATTTAAGTTCAATTTTTTTACAAGGAAGGTTCACATATGAATCAAACTCAATCACCAAAAATCAGCAAAATTTACTAAGATCTTGAATAGGTTAGGTTGACTTGTTTTATATTATCTTTCTGCACAGCTTAGAATTCTTTATGCGCATGATTAAGTTTCCTCACCACTATTAAATTTTGTTCATATAAAGTTTTTACAAATATCCCTTTGTTTAACTGGAAAATTGGTTGTATGTAATTAATGCATTATTGGCGGGAAAAACAACTTAAGTTCAGTCATTAATAGTGCTTTTCCACAATAAAATTACATTACATAAATCAAAGTCATTGATTCAAACGCTGACTGTGCTGTTATGTCAAAGAAACTTATTGTGAAAGAGTGCTATTTATGTTTGTTACTTTGGTAAGTCTCCACAGTTCTTTAGGTGAATTTTTCTTGAGTCGTATGGCATTTACTCCGTTAGACAGCATGCCAAAACACCACGAGTTGCTGATTTTTCAGAGAGGAGTTATCAGAGGAAAGGGATATCGGTGTTTTGACCGGGGATCCACTGTCCATTATGTGCAAAAAATTGTAAACGGGTGCAATAATGGCAGCATATCATTCCAGGCGACTAGAATCTTTCTGCTCTTTTGCGAGTGGTGCTGAAGAGTGGGAAAATCATACTTTGGGATATCACTGCTGCTTATGCAGTGGATCCAGATGCCTGCTCATCAACTGTAACTCATGGGCCATCAATTCAAAATTGTAACGTGTCCTTCATGAGGTAGGCTTTTTCGGAAGTGTCAGGGATGGCAGCACGCGTCCTACATATCTTTGTTATCTGTTATGGTTTAAGAGTGTGTTGAATCATTAAAGCCACTCTTTAGCAATCTGACAGTAGTTTGTGGATCTGGAGGCAACCAAGTGAGAAATGCCAGCAGAGTGGCTCATGTCCACAGTGAAGGACTCTAGTGTTGAGACATGGTGTGAGTCAGCTGCGGTGAATGCATGGGTATTGACATGCAACTTAATTGCCCAAGATGCCAAGAGATGTTGGAAAATCATCTATCTACATGGAGCGATAGCAAACAATGCATCAGACTGTTTCTTCCAATACGGCAATGCTCCATGCCATGTTAGTCATTCAACAAAGGTATGGTTCACTCATGCTGATGTTTTAAACCTGACTGAACTGATGTGGAATGTTAGAGCACCACATACGAATGCACAATCCAGTCTGTATATATGCCATTTTCAGTGTTGCTAATAAGTAAAATAAAAGTGAATCTCATATAGACTGCTTTCTTCTTTAAGTCACTACGGTAATTATATAGCATTTACGTTCAATGTCAGCTTTCCCCGTCCCCTCTTTTCTTACTTGCAGATACCAATATAAGCTTTTCCTAAAAATAAAACTTGGCAGCAGTGCAAGCCACTGGCTACTCGTTGCCTTCTGTTACTGGATCGTTTAAAGACCGACTGAAGCGAGTTCCGCCAGGGATTGTAAAAAACTTGTTAACCGCTCTCCTCATGATGCAGCAGATATTGCAGTAAAGAGTAGTCCAACATTTTAATGACTGCATCATTCTCATGTAGGGTGCAAATGAAGAGGATTGTAAAGCATTATTATATTGATTAATTCTTGCACTTTGGTTCATCAAACAAACAGTAGTAGAGCCAATGAGGATTGTGGATGATCCACTCATCGGATTTTAGTGAACTTTTTTGTTTTGTTTTGTTTGGAATTTGCTGTTGAACAAATATGGAATTGGAATTTTTTGTGTTTGTCTTACGAGATGAATTTGGATGTGTCCTAATTTGCATATTTGATATGATGAAAGGTGCTCCATCAGGTAGAGCACTCTCAAGTCCCTATTCATTCCCTGTATTGGAATTTGCATAACTACATTGGTATCCAAGATAGGAAAGGGGTAACAGACTTTTGAGTCGCCCTATACTTTATCCATATTGAATTTGCACCTGGTTTAATTTCACAAACAGAAATTCGCTTGTTCTCAAGCATAAGCTTTAAATCTCTAGAATGTTTACTTTATTGGCTGCTCTTTGCGATTAATAAGCATGTGATAGAACACTCTAGTACTAGTGGTTCTTGATCTTCTTACAATCAAGATCAAGAAGTTAAATAACTTGCGTTTGCGTGTCTGTAAGTTAAATAACTTGCATTTGAAGAATAGGCATATTTGAATAGAAAAGGTATTTTAGTGGAGTATATTGAAACAAATGTTGAAAAATCTTTGGTCGAAATTTCTTATTAAAAAAAATACAAATGGAAATAATCTCGGCGACTCCCCAGCTCCCCAGAAAACCTTTCGCAACTCCCAAGTTGGGAACCACGACATTCTCCATTCTTGAAAGTGTTCCCGTCCAAACACCTGCTTTTGAAAATGTGTCTTACGTAACTTCTCTACACAAGTTGCTGTGAATTTCAGTTGGTTACAAATCCTTCTCCAGAGCCTTGACTGTTTGATTTAGGTGCTCCTTTAGGTAGATGCGATTTTGGATTGTGAGATGACACATACACGTAATTATGTACAGCTCTTATAATTCGTTCTAAAATTTTTAAAAACTAAAATTCCTGATCATATCTGAACCATTCTTGCATGACTTTTTAACTTAATAGAACAAGATTGTTTTCATAGTACCGTAATTTTTGGAATATAATATGGACTTCCCTTCCCGGGTTTGATACCCCATTTTTTATTTTTTTTTTTTGGAAAAATCATATTTTCTTTGATTTTATTCTATGAATATTAAATAATATTAAATTTCATAATACGTAGTATTGATTTTAATAACTTTTATTTTATTTTTTTGAATATGATATTCCAAAACTTACTTCTTTGTTGTGCGAGTATAAGGATAATACTTCCATATTCTATTGTCAGTAATCAATTTTTCACTTGCTTTTTAAAACGACTGTCTCATCCAACTGTCTGTTTTGCAGATGACTTAACAGAGACAAAACCACCTCCCTGTGCTTCTTCAGCACCAGGTTTGTTGTGGCTTTGCACTAATTTTTGTTTTCTGTTTTTTTATACTCTTGTTTGCATGTTTTAAAATAGCTTGCGAATAAATTTTATGATTCTTAATTTTTTTTTTAATTAGAAAGTTTTAACCGAACTTTCAAATGTTCTGTTAAGATTTTCCTCATTTTCCAGAATTTTGACCTTAAATTATCTTTACTGTGTGTTTTTCTTTTTTATGTTGGTTCCTGGTGTTCAGTTTTCATTATTTATTGAGACAAAATTATTGGCAGCGAATTTGTTTGATTTTACTAAAAGTCAGATGATTGTGAAAAAAAAGTTTAATTTCTGGAAAAAAAATCTCTTCTTTTAAAACCTCGTATATTTCACATCTTAAAATAGTGAACAAAAAATTGCTGAAAATTTTTAAAACTAATAATTTATTTACATTGTTTTTCCAACTATACCATGTAATTTGGTTTAATTTGCTTGTAGGGAAAAGGCTCCGTATGATCTTTAAGTGATGCTTTTTATGCACGAATTAATACAGGGTGATTCAGAAAGGTAGGTCAAGAATGAAGTAGCTTGTACAGTTTGTAGCGGGAACAATATTTTCCTATAAGCATGTGTCCGGAAATGCTCCTTACAGAGATAATGCACCTTGTACGAGGTAGGAATGGATGTGCGTTACCCGGACGGCAATGGTAGGGTCCATGTAAATTAGGATCTAAACATGTAAATTGTTCGTGCTCTCTCCTTTAAAAGAGAGGAAACGAAACATGTAACTCCATTGTCGTACAATGGATCGCTTGACTAATGCGGAGCTGGCGGACATGCATCTCGTCTACAGCGAGGCACAGGGTAATGCTACCGAAGCGAAAAGAATTTACCAAAAGCGTTTTCCAGACCGTGATCAACCACATCGCCGGGCTACTCAAACAGTAGAACAACGTCCGCAGACTAAACACCTGCATCGAGGCTCAGGGTCGGCATTTTGAACACCTACTGTAATGTCATTCCTACCTCGTACAAGTTGCATTATCTCTGTAAGGATGCATTTCCGGACCCATGTTTATAGGAAACATATTGTTCCCCGCTACAAACTGTACATGTTATTTCATTCTTGACGTACCTTTCTGAATCACTCTGTATATTCACAACTATTTTTATTATTATCAAATTCACAAACAGCAGTGGTACTTACGTAGACACTTCTAGTCAGTGAACGTGAACTAATATTTGTATATTCAAGCGTTCAAGGAGTACAATAAATAAACTTGGAAACTATGTGGAAAAATAGTTAAAGGTACATAGTAAAGTAAAGAAAACAATTTGAAAATATATATAGTAGTTTTGTTTTTATTGCAAAACGGACCTTACTTAATGAATAACCCTCGTATTTCCTCGTATTTCCTCGTATTATCATATTTACAGGAGATATGATAATCGTTCATCGTGACTGTCTACAACTTATTTCTGAATAGGATGACCCAAATTATCCTTCCTGTAGTCCCTCATCCTATGGTATAGCACTTCTTAAAGTGAGGATCGCATAACAGTTTTAAGAAATTATAGAAAATTTGGGAAACGGCCATTAAAAGTAAATTTGCAGTGTGCTTGTATATTTTGGAGTGATATATTCTTAATTTTCACGGTGTGCTTCGATCTATCTATCTGTCTGTTCGTTGGTGCTCTAGCATTCGAACGCTTTGGAATTTTCGAAGGCTGTTTATGCCATTCAGTAGCTGAGGGAAAATGACAGCCTGAGTTCGGTAGTGGACAAAATCGGTCAACTGTTTCCGGGTCAAAAGGTCTCAACTGATAAAGTCAAGTGCATTTTTCACAATACAAGTTCATGTATTGAATTAATCGGTAAGTTTTCTAATTCTCTCTTCGCTATTCCATAGTTCAGTCAGAAGGTTTGACTGATTTCTTTGAATTCAAAGTCAGTGAAATGCTTCCGAGTCAAAAGATCAACAAACTCAGAGGAACAATTTATATAGTAAAGCCTGTGCTAACAACCGACTGTATATAACGACTACCTGAGCTTAACGACCACTTTTGCTTGGTCCCACAGAAAGTGACATGGGAAATCTGTTAGCACAACGACTGCCTATCTAACAACCAGTGATAGGCATTTTCGATCCCCTATGCATCTATACTCTATCCAACGAAAGTTGGAGTGGGCGTGTCCAGTTAAACTTCCTATTTCAATTGTTAGACATTGTTGCCAAAGTAGAATAGTTTCATTTTCGAATAATCATCATCAAAGCTGTCTAAAAGCATAAACGGTCAGAATCTCAGCTTGGGATTGATATTTTCCTGGCTCAAACAATCGTCAATCAGTTTTCCCTCCATCGAGAAGAGGTGATTTTCTTCTTTCATACTGTGAATGAACTTTGTGGGTACATCAGGCTTCTTTTCCACTTCAGTCTCTTTCCTTCGGAATATGTTTATGAAGGGTGAGATTATGGAAGCTATACTTCAGGTTTCACTCTAATACCGATACACTACACTGTTCGATTGTCGACTGTTTGAGAATTATCATGTCGATTGATAATTCTCTGAATTTCTCTTTGCTTTGACAAAGCTTAGCCTCTATTTGAAGCGTCAATTTTTTTTTCTTGAGTAAGCTGCTTACTTACTGAAAAATGCATATTACGAAAGAAATTCGGCAATGAAGTAGACGCGATATCATTGAAGAGTGTTCAAGTGTTTTATCATTGAAAATCCTTATCACGTAGTAGTTTTAAACGTTTTTTTAATTGTGCTTTATTCGATTTATTTTATGGTTATCATTAAAATCAATCAAAAAGTTAGTCGGCTAAATTTAATATTCAGTTAATATTTTTTAGTTAAGTTAAAAAGAAAAACTTTTTGTAAATCTGTGAATATAATGTATTGTTTGTCAACATTGTTAATACCTTAGTCAAAGGACTTCATAAAAGCCTTTGTGTGTTCGTTTTCTCTTACGTGTGTACTGGCTTAGAGAAACATCGCCGATATTATTAGCGAACTTAGCCTCCATAACCAGAATGCTTAGCGATGAATTCTTTGTTATTATGTTTAGGAGAAATCCAGACTTTCTGCTTTTTTTTTTATTCGCTGTGGCTACCGACAATGCAACTTTCTGTTTAATTTCAAAGATAATGATGCAATCTTTTTTTGTCAGTCGCAACTAGCAACGCCACCTACCTACAGATTCTATTGCCCAATTTTCGAAACAAGCAACCATTCGCAGAGTCGCATCGTATAGTGGAGAAATGTTTTAAGCACTTTTATCTTAAGCACTTGAGCAGTTAATATGGGATAAAATAAATATTATAAAGCTATTTTTAATAAAATTTATTTTTAATAATTGAAATTTCCACTAATTAATTCTTTAGGGAGATAGGATCAAGAATCTAGTTTGACTTGACCGCGAATTTGATTTATGAGTGTTCCGGTTATTCGGGTTAACCAGTAGTTAGGATTATACTTGTCATTGTTCTATACAATTATAATTTAATAATAATTGGAAAATGGTCAAGGAGGATTTTTTAACGCCATTACCCCAATACTAATTAACAAATGGTGAAAAATAGTATACTCGGAGGTCCCTGGTTCGAGTCCAGGCCGTGGAATTTTCTTTACTATTTTTCACCATTTATTAATTATAATTTAGCTGTAAAATAACCCCCCTTTTAATATAAGTGCTTGATCCTGTGTTTCTGCATAACTTTGTGCCAAAACACTACAAAATTTTTGGGTGCACTGTCTCTCATCTTGGGAACAGACTGATTGGCTGTGACAGACCTGAAGACTGGTACTGTGAGGCATACTCTCATATCTACATGGAATAGGAGCATCTAACTGAAAGGAAATTACCGGCGTATGAGCATAGAACTGAAAAACTAAGCTTTGTAACCAAGAATTGGGGAATTAGTTGGTGTAATTAAAACTTCACTAAATCGAAATTATAAGGAATGAACCTTATAAAATCTTCATTATATTATTTTATCGGTAATATTGATGATAATTAAAGTTTACATTTTTTTTAAATGTTTAGAAAATTATTAGAAATACTATACAGGGTGATTATAAATGATTCTTCGGGTTTTGAAGTCTTATAGCACTCGTTCGTAACAATCGCCAAACGAATTAAAACAATATATCCCCAACAATATATATATCGCCAACAATATATTAAACAATATTAAACAATATATCGCCAACAATATATCCGAATTTAAACTTCGCGCGTGCGGACTTCTGTGTGTTGGACGAGGAGGCAGCACGAAACCGCATTACCGCAGCTGTGATGAACGTCAATAGCCGGGTACTGACTGATGCTGGGTGCCCACTTAGCGCGACGATAGCGCGATTCTATCGCTTTGTGAAGCACGCATGCGCAGAGTGACGTCACGAGGGCGATTCTGTGGTGCATCTAAGGCGATTGAAAAGCTCTGCATGCCAGAGCTTTTCGATCGCGCGACTCCATCGCACCCAATCAGAAAACAGTTTCGAATCACGTGGCACATGCAATCATGGCAGCACCTACTTCGAGATGGTCGGATATCGCTACGGAAAATTTGATTGAAGATATCAAGTAATATGCAATTCTGCACGAAATATCCAATTCTGATTTTGGAAGCACGAAATCTTGAAGTGGGAAACGAAATGATCGCGTAGATAGCGCATGCGCATTCAGTCACGCGACCGTCGCACCAAGGGGGCACGGAGAAGCGAATTGATCGCGTGGCGTTGGTTGCGCATGCGCATATGACTCAAAGCGATAGAATCGCGCTATCGTCGCGCTAAGTGGGGACCCAGCATAAGCGAGCAGCCTCGCGAGGCAGTCTCAGTTCAAGGAACGCGAGGCAACCGTGAGCCACAAGTCGGCCGAGCATTTTATAAAGCGTGGAACCCACATATGCGTAAACTCTGCGGAACGTAACAGCGGAGCGTAACAACTTGTCACGTGACATTCGTACTTTTTATGTTCCGTTCGGTTGCGAGTGGACCCACGTTGGTGGCGTTGCGGGCCAGAACCTGCAGCGAACTAGTATTACAACTTAAAAAAAAGAAAGGAATAGACGAAAACTCCTTATAGTGTTTTTATTATTATGATTAACACTCATACCAAACTTCTTCCCAATGGTTTCCCACGTGGCCTTTTTCAAATCAAAGTCCTTATATTGTTTGCGACGCTTATCGTAGAGGAAAGGATGTTTCCTTGCCTCCTCTACAAGCAATTTAATGTCGCTCACGAATCTCTGCCTCCCTTTCTCAATCTGTGTCCCCTCCTCCATGGCGGCAATTATACCTTCCACGGTGATGGTTTTCGATGTTTCCATGATGTTCGTTCCTACTATGTTACCATCGCTTGCCGCTTCTGCCATTTTGGTTGTTGTTTTTTGATGGCACCTCGAGAGACGAGACGAGCAGGGTGAACCGAGGGAGGGGTGAACCACTCGCAATGTATTATGGGATGACATTTTAGTTTCCTATTGGTCCAGATGCTCCGCGTAAGCCACGGAAAGCACGGAAAGTTGAACGTCGTTCAACTCTCCGCTCCGCAGGCTTTGCGCCGACCTTGAGCTTGGTAGGGAGGGCTAGGGAGGGGGGTGACGTCATGATTTTACGCTCCGCTGTTACGTCCCGCAGAGTTTACGCATATGTGGGTTCCACGATTTACTCTCAGTTCAGACCGCACACACGGATAGCCGTTGCAGCTTCTGCGTTTATATTAGTCATCTTGTAAAGAAAAAGAAGAAAAAAATCTATGAATACACATTGGAACATGGGAACAAATTATTTGAAGAAATGTGTTTTGATGATGAAAAAAAAAATTTTACACGGATGTCTGAGACTAAATTTAAAACATTTGTAAATGCCAAAATACTTAAGAATGACACCAAATTTTATTACTCTCAGTTAAATTCCTGGCTTATGTTTCGCCATGCGTCTTCCCTTAGCTCTCTATTTGTATATTCTACGCATTGTGAATCCCAAAGTCTATTAAAAGAACCATATATTTCGATGAGCTTTAAGACCTTCTCTTTCTCCATAGCGCGAGCGAGCGAGGCAAGATAGAACCGTCTTGAGTGTGCGAGGCATTCGTTCTGAGGCGCCTTTGAGCATCGGCAAATAATGCTCTGTATACGAGGGTTGGGGCATAAGTCATGGCAACTATTTTTTTTTAATGAGAATTTAAGCATGGGTGGAAAATGTGAAATATACAGATGAAAGGACAAGGAATGGACGAAATGTACGGACATTTAATAACACGCCAATACTTTGCTTCTCATGTTTATTAAGGTAGTTGACATGCGTTGACATACGTTTCATGCTTCTGGAAAATTTATTCTGGAACATGATTACAGATTTCATTTTCCAGAATAAGTAACAGAAATCAAAATAGAGAACGGCTGTTTTGATATACGAGCGTTGTTCAACTCGGGTTACATCCACCTTGCACGGTGGTTGACTAAGAACTGATTTAACATTGCTCTCTGCGCAACATCAGGAACTCACGGAGCCATCTAATGTTGTGGAAACATATTACCAGTCACAGCTTCCTTGGAACATATGACATTTTATACCATCCCTTAGCTCTGAGGAAAAAAATAGTTGCCATGACTTAAGCCCCAACCCTCGTATATAGAGCTTTATCGGCAAAAACCGACTCGACATGGCTCGGGCGAGGCCCGTCCTGACCGGTCGAGCATATGCCTCACACGGCTGCCTCGTGAGGCTGCTCGCTCAGTCAGTGCCCGGCTAATGGGGAAATGCTGGACTTACGCATTGACATGTGTCGTGTAACAAAGGGGGCGCACATTGAACATTTGTAGTGTTATGTCTAAAATGTGGACAGTTTCTGGTTCTTTTCATATAATACTCATTATTTTGTGCAATACAGTCTTTTAAAACCCGATGAATCATTTATAATCATCCTGTATTTGTTTAAGCAAAAGAACCATATAAAAACAAATAAAATCTTAAGCACTAAGATTAGGATATTTACTACTGGATTTAATTATTTTAAGTTTTGTTTTAATTAAGTAAATTCTATGAGAGCTGTTACTTATAGGTAAACTCCACAGAAAAATTCGACTTTATTTTTTTATTATCTAATTAATGAAAATAGGAAAGAAAATTCCACTGCCTGGATTCGAACCAGTACCTTCAGCTAACCATGCTGATGTGCTAACCAATTGCGCCACCTTAGCAATTACGTGGCGTGGAAGCATTACGCTATCTACATGTTCTTTGGGCTTGTTAGCGCAGTTATATAGTTCGCAAGTTGGGACTGTATTATTTTTCATTAATAATTTAAACATCTGAGTTATGGCATAGGATAAAACCTTCATCGACTATTCTTGAGTTACTCTTTATTGAATATGCCATTAGGAAAGATAGTCCCAACCTGTGAACTAGGCTCTAACAATCCCAAAGGACATGTAGATAGCATACTGAATATGTATCCACGGTAGCGTTAACCAATTGCGCATTGTGAGCTGAAGGTTCCTGTTCGAACCCAGGCTGTGGAATTTTCTTTCCTATTTTTAATTAATAATTTAAACATCTGATGTGTGGCATAGGATAAACCCTCATCGACCATTTTTGAGTTAATTCTTTATTATTACCTCGTATTATTATTATCATTATTTGGGGAAGCCAAACTCGGATCAAGTCCGGAAGCCAATCCCAGAGGCGGACCCAATAGAGGGCCAAGCCCAAAGGACTCAAATGCAAGGGAGGGAAAGTTACGCACTCGTGGGAGTATTGCTATTTGGGTGTAGGAATTTTCCTTACTATGTGACAGGTGTTTAGAATTGTGGCTTTCTGTAAGGTTTTGTATAAGTGTGGGTTTAAATTTAGTCATGACAGGCTTTTGTGTAGCGTGTGTGGAATAACCCCAGTGCCAGAAAGAACGATAGGAACAATGTGTGCTCTGTTAACTCCTCAGTGGCGTTTTATTTCGTGTGCAAGTTCCGTATATTTAGTGATTTTGTCAATGTATGTCTTTTGTAAATTGTATGTGTTGGGGATGGAGATATCAGTTATGTAGGTCATTTTGTTTTGCTTATCTACTAGTGTAATATTTGGTCTGTTATGAGGGATAGTTTTGTCAGTGATTATAGCTCTGTCAGAATATAGTTTGTGTGGTGTTCTCTAAGACAGTGTCTGGGATATATTTATAGTATGGAGTATGAATGTCCCTTAGCTTGTGTATCTTAGCTAGATGTTGATGTATGATGTTGGCTACCTCTTTCTGTTGGATGGTTTCCTTCGCGATGTGGCATTTCCTGCAAGACCCATCAATCGAATCTTTGATAATATGTTTTCTGTAGCTTTTCGTGTTAATAACCTGGTCTTGTATGGCAGTCATGTTTCCTTCAGCATCCCCAATGAGGCTCCCATCATTCAA
Source organism: Rhysida immarginata (assembly GCA_023313115.1). Taxonomy (NCBI): domain Eukaryota; kingdom Metazoa; phylum Arthropoda; class Chilopoda; order Scolopendromorpha; family Scolopendridae; genus Rhysida; species Rhysida immarginata. The sequence continues at coordinate 807,598 of JAHWFO010061346.1, forward strand.
CCAAAAGTTCAACGCTTTTTTGTCGACGTGTGGCTGGTTGAGGTCAGAATGATGTCTACCGTGGAGTTGCTTTCCGAGCCATGATAGAAGTTTAGTGCATGTTGTAGGAATGTTCTGGGTGTTCTGCACGCTGTTCAGATTCAAAGGTGTGTACTTTGTATCAGCCATGCAGACTGCTTTGTGTAATGGTGATGCGTGTTGTTTAGAGTGAAAGAATTCTCTGAGTGACTGACTGTTTCTGGTGTAGATCTATTATATCAATAAGACCTGCCTCCCTCTGAACGAGGCAGGGTGAGTCTTTCAATAGCAGCGTGTGGATGGTGCCTTCTTTGCTTTGTAAGCAGTTTACGTTGTTTCCTTTCAAGTCCCTCAAGATCTGTGTGTGCCCATTGTATGACTCCAAAGGAGTAGGAAAGTAATGGCGTGGCATAAGTATTGATGGCCTTGATTAAATTTCTGGAATTTAAATGTGTTTTAAGTATTGCCTCTAGCCTATGAAGATATTGTTTAGTGAGTGTATTCTTTATGTGTTTGTGCCTGCTTAAATCCTAGATATTTGTAAAATTCGTCATTTTCCATAGCAGCCAAGTGGTCTGGTTTTTCTAATATGAAGCCCCTTCCCTGAGTACTCCATTTTCAATGTGAATAGTTTTGCATTTGTCCAACCCTAATTGCATATGTATGCCTTTTGAAAAAGTTTGTGTAATGTCAAGTAATTGGTGCAGTTGTGATTGTGTGGAGGCGTAGATTTTCATGTCGTCCAGGTAGAGCATGTGTGAAAGCGTGTAGTAGCAGCTTTTATTATGTTTAATCGTGTAGCCTTAAGTTGTGCTGTTCAGTCTATTTGAAAGTGCATTTAGTGCAAGACAACAGAGTGGGCTCGATGAGTCACCCTGGAAGATGTCCCGGTTTATCTGTATTTTGTCAGTCATGATGGTTTCACTGTAGTTCTCCAATGCAGCATTGTACTTTTTAAAAATGTGATAACTGTAGGTTTATTTTATATAATCGTAGTGTATATAAAAGCCATGAGTGTGGAACACAATCAAACGCCTTTATGTAACCAATGTAGGCTGCATGGAGGTATCGATGTTTATTATGACTTTGCCGTAGGACCACACTGTCTATCAGGAGTTGATCCTTACAACCCATGTGATTTCTACGGTATCCCTTTTGTTTCTCAGTGAGAATATTGTTTGTGTCTATGTGTGTATAAATTTTGTTTGCGATACAGGCAGTGATTATTTTGTAAAGTGTAGGCAGGCATGTGATAGGTCTATATTGTGTGGGATCCGTAGTGTTATGTGACTTTGGTACCATGTATGTTATTCCTTTTGTGAGGAAATGTGGCAATGTCTGTGGTGTTTGCAAAGTGTTGGAGATCTGTTTTGCAAGGGTCAGATGCATACAGGTGAAGCGCTTATACCAGAAGTTCTGAATCTTATATACACCTGGACCCTTCCAATTGTGAGTACGTTTAATGAATTGTGAGAGTTCATCTGCTCTTATGTCAGTATAAGGCATGTTTGATAGTGTGGATGCTAATTGCTCCTTTTCTTTGATCCAGCTAGCTTCCCTATTATGTTCAACTGAGACAGACCAAAGAGACGACCAATAATGTTGGAGTGCTGTTTGTGTTGGCAGACCAGTGTTTTGTGTGTGTGTGTGTGTGTGTGTGTGTGTGTGTGTGTGTGTATATAATCTTTGTTTAACTGCTTATAGGATGTCTTCTAATTATTTGCGAATAACTTGTTCTGCTGTTTGCGCTGAGTGCATGTTTTGTATCTCTTCAGGCGTTGTGTTTTTGCAGCTAACTTTTGTTTTAATGTGTCCATATATTCTGTAATGTGTTGATTGTGCTGCTCATGTCAGATGTCTGCTTTAATTTTCTTAAATAATTGTTTGAGGCGTTTGTTCTGCTTTGATGAAGTGTTTTTTTTTAGTGTACGGTGTAAGTCTACCTAACTGCTTGAGGATTTCCTCAATCTCAGAGTCAATCCGTTTTTGCCATTTAGGTTTCTGTTGGGTATATAATTTTTGTGTGTGTTGATGGATTGGTTTCCTACCCAGTGTGGATATAACTGTAAGAGCCCCAGTGTAAATAAGTAGGTGTATGTATTCTAAAGATAGATTTTCTTCAATGTACTGTGGTAAGATATATGCGTTCATGTAAAATAAAATTTCCCCTGTTTTGCTTTTTGTTAATTTTAGGCATAGTTGGTCTTTGTGTGGGGTCTGTTCCCGTGTAAGCTGTAAGGTATCTTTGTAGGGTGTCATTTAATGTTTCAATAAATTTGGTATTAATGCTGTGTTCTGGATTAAAATCTTGGTGAAGTTCATTGTTGAGTGTATGTTCCTCAAGTTCAATAGTGAAGTCAGTATTATTGTTTGATTCTGTTTGTCGGGTGTCGGTTTGTGTAGATGGCACGTATTCTTGTAGCTGTTGTGCAACTTCTTGTTTTATTTTCTGTAGCATGGGTAAAGGTATTAAATTGTTCATAACAATTGTGCGACGCTGATCTGCAATGCGTTGTTCAGTGACTGTAATGTGAGGATATGTCTTTTTGAAAGTGTTATATAAGCGTTCTCTGTAAGCTATAGTGTCAGTTTCCAATTTAGTGACTGCGTAGTAGGCTCGCATGATAAAATGGTTTATGTCATTGTTCCATTTCATGCGTTGGCGTGGCTTGCCTGCTTTAGTGGTTGAGGGCAAAGAAGCTCTTGAAACACTAGGGACACGTTGTGGCATTGCAGTAGCCGAACAGGGGTTGGTGCTGCTTTCGCCACCAGTGGCCCTGGGTATTGTGGCATATTTTTCGATCGTGAGCCTCTGCCTAACCCACGAACGCGGATCTTGGAACCCAGGTGACGTCCGAGCCGGTATCGGATAACGCACTAGCACTAATCATAGTGATCACCAATAAATGGGTGGTCCTGTTAGCCATCTCCATCATCTGCAGTCCCTTGGTCGATGTAACAGCTCATCAGCCCTACTGGGTCATCTGGACCCTCAAAATTAATCTAAGGGTAGAATAGATCAGACATGTTGACCAGGGCCATCTCCCTAAGATGTTGCCCCCCTCGCACGACGCAGACGTAGGATTACACGAGGGTTATTATTATTATTATTATTATTATTATTATTATTATTATTATTAATTAGTAAATGCCTAAAAATCATTTGTTGTCTCGTTCAGGCTGTCCACTGCGCCGTTTTTATTCGAATATCACGTCCGCAGTGACATCCTTACAAGGTCTATAAAAAAAGGGATCTCGGAGTGACTTTGTCAAACAACTGTTTAACAAATGTACATGGATATCTCGCGCCGTTTGGGAATGATAAGGAAGTCAATATTTTTTTTTCAGGCACAAGGGTTTTCCGCATCTTATTCAAAGCCTTCATCATTCCCAGAATTACTTATTACGTTTGGATATAGTTCAGTGGTAATCTCCAAACCTTGAATAAAATCCAGCTCAAATGTTTTAAGTTCAATATTTTCTTGATAAGTCATTTGAAAAAATCCAAATTCCAAATCGTAAACATAGAGATTTTAACATGTATCGCATTTTAAGTAATTGTCTTTTTAATGTTTTGTTAAGCGTTTTCCATGGCAAATCACTTTCTTCCATTATTAATAGATTTTCATTTCCATTAGAGTGCCCATTATTATAGGCACTCTAATTTTCATTCATTAAGAGCGACACACAGCGGTTATTTTATAAATCCCGCTGTTCAATGGAACTCGTATATTGCGCGTATTAATCCTGTTAGTAAATTAGTTATCTGGATTGGTTTAGATATTAATTAATCCGCTGCTAATGATATTCACGCTTACTTATTCTCTTAGTCTTAGCCGACTAAGGGCCGGTTCTACCAATCTCGGATAAATAATCAGATAGATATCGAAGGTTTAAACTTATCCCCGGTATATCGCTTCAGTTGCGTTCTACCAACATTTTTTATTCCTCGGAAAACTTTATCGACGGTGTAGTGCACAAGCAATGTAAGGCGCACAGTGATTAGTCAGATTGATATTTAGTGCTTCCCTCTTGTGAAAAAAACAAAAGTATTCAGTCTACTCCATTGATATCTAATACTACTGGATGGCTCACTCAAGGCGAGTTCGCATGAAAAAGATTCTGCCTGAAATTGGCCATTGTGTCACTCTCTGACACAACAAAGAGTTTGCCATTGTTGTCTGACACAACTAACCGATGACTTTTGAGGACGCGAATGTAATGAGGTTCAGTGAAATTCTAAAAAAATGCATAATTTTCTCCACGTAGCATATTTTATCTTATTTTCAATTAAAATTATATAAAGAAAAATTTCCAAAGTTCGTAAAATTAGCACACATAGCCTATTGTGGTATTGGACAGGCATAACACAACTATTCGATATCTTAGAGGATTTCGTAATTTTTGCCAGAAACAGTCGCTATTAAGTCAGCCATCCAGTAGTATTAGATATCAATGGTCCTGTCAGTGTTGTTGTTTAAACACGGCACGGCAGAAAAAAGAAACGTGAAAAACAAATGCAGCTACGCGAAAAAACGGGAACGTCGTCTAGAGCAGGAGGGTATAAGAGCTTCTACTTCAAAGGCAAGGGAAACTTCTAAGGAAAGATGGGTCTAAAGTATCAAGTGATGTTTACCGGTGGTGAAGATGGATATCATTTTAATGTTAGGCAGATCAACAAGAGGTTAAGTAAAATCCAGGGCGATACTGGATTATGGGTCATATATGGGTCATTCAATCGCTATCATATATGGGTCATTCCACGTCTATTCAGGCACTAACCTCTCGGATTTTAATGAAATTTGGTATATACAATTGCCCTAGGGAGTTGGTAATGAATGCCAAATATTATTATTTGTTTTTCATTTTTCTGGAAGTTACGGACATTTAAAATTTTCGAAATTTGACTGGGGGCCTTATCTATGAAGTACCTTATCTGTAACTTCGGTTGTATTTTACTTAGAAAGATGTGATTGGTGACATATGAAAGCGCTTTAACTGTAAATTCTATATGAATTTTTTAAAATTATATTACGCATGCGCAAATATTTCACTTTAATAAAAATATTTTATTTCTGCAAATTTCTCAAAATGTGGGTATTTTTTTTTTTCGTTAAAACTGTAATGGTAACATCAACAACATGCTATGTCGCGCGGCCACCTTCTCACTATCTCGTACGTCCCTGAATGACCAAAAATCTTTATTTTTGAAAAGTCGGACAAGACTTTAATATTTTACACATACTTTCATAAAAACAATACAAAATATTCAAAGCTGTGTTATGCTCCCTTTTGAGGATATTAATTTTTAAAGCTTGAGCTCGAAGCAGCGGGAGACTGGTAATACGGACTTGATTACTCGTACAGGGAAGAGAAAGCGTGCAACCTTTGGACTATTCATTTATATACGTTTTATTATTTACATAAATAGTATTAATTATTATAATTACACGAAAAAATAAAATCAATAGTAGCATTACAATAATAATTATATTAATAGGAAAAATGTTTCTTAGAACTTCAGATTTTTTTTTTAGAAGTCAGAAAAGTATTGAGTACTTGTTAAATAAGAAGATAATTTAGTAAGAAAAATAAATTTACATTACGATGTCGAATTGTTAGTAATAAAGAAAGTACAACCTCTGACAGTTAAGTTCGGTGAATGAGTTCACATACCAAAATGCAAAACAGATAGAGCCACATTTACTTTATTGTCCTTCGAAATAATCACCCTAGAAGGCAATACACTTTTGGGATCCGGTGTATAAGTCCTGGAAGCTCCTCAGGGATGGCTTTAAGTTCACGTGTCACATTTGCTTGAATGTCTGGAATGTCCGCAAATCTGTGTCCCTTTAAGGCCCGTTTCAGGCGTGGGAAAAAGAAAAAGGTCTGCCAAGTCTGGTGAATAAGGTGGATGAGCTATGGATACGACCCCTTTGTTGGCCAGAAACTGTTGCACGATTACGGCAGTGTTCCTCTTTGATCCATTATCCAGTTACGTGCGCACGCTACACCATTGCACGCACAAACGTGACCTGTCTGAACTTGCTTAAACAATGACTGGGCTTGTATTCACATGCATTGTTACCCGCGTAAAGCTCGCACAGATTAGGGTGTGACGTCATTCACCGAACTTAATTGTCAGAGGTTGTATATTTACTTTACACTTCCTCAGAGTCAGTCACTTCTGAGTTACCCTGATGGAAGAGGTGAATTGCAGAGGCAGCTGAAGTTGATACACGCTTCATTATACAGGGTGATTCAAAAGTTAGTGTGCAGTAGTGCATGGAAAAGTGTACAGCACACACATCAATACACTCTCCGGAGGACGTCTTTGCTGATCGAATCATCTCGCGTGACATCTGGCCTGCACTTCGCCGGACCACACCCGGCCAGGTGGCCGAGTGGGCTAGGGCGTAGACTTTCTAGTTCTCGAGTCCACCTGGTTGTGGGTTCGAATCCCGCCGTGGGCATGGATGTTTGTCTTGGGCTTCGTACAGATATAACTTGTGTAAAAGGCGCAAAATGACCTTAGTAGTCGACGCCAAAATTTCTAATAAGCCAAACCAATCGCCGGACCACACACCTCGATTTCTTCCTTTGGGGTGCCTTGAAAGGTAAAGTGTATGCAAACAATCCGCACACTTTGCCTGAGCTGAAGGAGGAAAGTTCAGCAAATCTCACCAGCCATATTGAGCGGAGTGTTTCACAACATGGAACTGCTCTTTTATCTCGTCATCAGGAATTGAATGTCCCTTAAGGTGCTTTTCTTCTTTGGGAAGTGGCGAAAGTCGCAAAGTGCAAGATCTTTCTTCTTTGAACTGCAGTTTTTCATCTATGAACTGTAGGCGCTGCAGCACCTCTAGTGTGTGACGATTGTTTGCGGGCGAGCGTTAACGTGCTGCAGTAGATGGTCGACAGCTGCAGTACTTCCTCTCTGACGGGTTCACCCGAGTGGTGATAGGTTAGTGCAGTGCGTGGAAAGGGATGGGGATAATGTCGAAAAATGCATTACATAGAGGACAAACGTCAGTATCAGATACAAAAAGAATTTTGAAAAATGGGTTAACAAATATAAAAGTTACAAAATTCCCTCATATCTTCTGTACATTTATTGAATTTTCTTTTAAAAACTTAATAAGTTCACATTAAAAGCTGTAGAATGTTTAAGACAATCAGATATTACCACAAAATTTACATTTCTTAGGATGCTAGTCCATCTGAAGAACTATAACATACAAACAAATGTATAGACTTCGCACGCAGAGACGTCACTTCCTTAGTGATTCGCCATCTTGGTTCCACACCATCTTTGTTATGCTAGGAAGAGTTTAAATAAATTTTCTCCTTTTGAAATTAATTTTGGGTCGTCATAAAAAACGTAGCGATAAAATATAGTTTTACTGCATACATTTTGATCATTTATGTAGCCAAACTAGCGTCAGAATCAACATATCTAATGCTCAGCAACGACATGTGTGGAACCAAGATGGCGCGTTGCCAAGGGGTGCAGCTAACAGTTACATCACTCGTGCGAAGTCCGGGGCCAACGATATAACGGGCTCCAGTGCGGAAAAGTCACCTGACCATCTTAGTCCGAGTAACAATGTAATCTGCTTTGTTTCTATCGCGAATTTTAACGATAAGTATTCTTTCGTTTGTTGGAAATAATGAAGATGGCCGGACTAAGATGGTCAGGTGACTTTTCCTCGCTGGGGCCCGTTATATCGTTGGCCCCGTGCGAAGTCAAAGCCAACTAAAAAGACAGGCCGGGGCACTAAAAAGTCACATGACCAAAGTAGATCCAGCAACAATCCAATCTTCATTGTTTCCAACAAACGAAAAAACACTAGGCGGTTTCAGGCTTTGAAATAAACGGTTTATGTTTAAACGATCGGAAAAAAACGGAATAAACGAAAACGACACCAACGTCGTTTATCCGTTCGTTTATTTCGTTTGTTTGAGAAAATAAAAAACATGGCTGACCACTCTTCGTTGAAGCGGCGTCGATCAGGGCTCAAAACAGAGCTTGGGATTTGGATGAACAGCTCGCAATTGCGAATTATATTGTTGGATTGGTTAATGTTAACTATCTGCACAATCGCAAACGCAAGTTTCACTCTCGGCCCTGCGGGCCTCGCTGTTCGCTGTTTTCCGTTACTCGAACGCCTTCGGCGTTCTGTCTACGACGTCCCCCTCCGGGGGCAAATAACTGATAAATACCACAACCTATTTGGTTATAGGGGGCAGTTGGTTTCCCCTCGGCCGATTACAGGAATCGCGATAATTCAGTTTGCGAATTCAGTCATCGCGCGATTGTGCAGTTAGTTAACATTAACCGTTGGGTTTCCATATTTAGGCAAAGATCAGGTAAAATAAATCATGTTAAAAAAATCAAGTTGTTAAAACATGTTTTGTAGTTGTAATCACACATGTGCACTATACTCAAGGAGGCTGCCATGATTATAACAACCAGCTCCCTCTGCAGTCAAATTTCCGAAAAGAAATAAACCGTTTAAAATTGTAAAGCTTAAGCCATTTGTTCACGGTTTTACCCACTTAAACAGTTTATTCATAAACAATTTTTTTAATCCGTTTCAAAGCGTGAAATCGCCTACTGATTGTTCAAATCCAAGATGGAAACAATGACTGAAATGTCATAAAAGGATTTTTTCACGTCAAACCAAACGACTCCTAAAGATAAGGCCTGAGCGCGAAAACGTCAGACATTGTTACATCATCATCCGAAGATACGTTTAATCGCATTTCAGGGCTTATTATTGGAAGAAATGCGATTAAACGTATCTTCGGATGATGATGTAACAATGTAGGACGTTTTCGCGCTCAGGCCGTGACCACCGAGAGAGAAGGCCTCCGCAATGAAACTGGAGGTGGTCACGCTCAGGCCTTATCTTTAAGAGGCGTTGCCAAACCTCAGATAATGATATTATTGCTGAAAAATATAAATAAACAATGAATATTGGATTGTTGCTAGAGCTACTTTGGTCATGTGACGTTTTAGTGTTCCGGGCCTGTCTCTTTCGTCGGCTACGTGCGAAATCCATTCTGGCTTGGAACTAGAGCTTTAAAAATTAGTATCTTCAAAACGGAGCAAAACACAGTTTGGAATTTTTTGTATTGTTTTTATGAAAGTATGTGTAACATATTAATAATTTTTTAACGAAAAAAAAATACCCACCTTTTGAGAAATTTGCATAAATAAAATATTTTTATTATATTCAAATATTTGTGCATGCGTAATATAATTTTAAAAATTTTATATAGAATCTACATTTAAAGAGGTTTCATATGTCACCAATCACATCTTTCTAAATAAAATACAACCGAAGTTACAGTACTTCATAGATAAGGCCCGTAACTTCCATTAAAATGGAAAAAAAATAATAATATTTGGCATTCATTACCAACTCCCTAAGGCAATTGTATATACCAAATTTCAATAAAATCCGATAGGTAGTTGCGCAGGGACTGAAAAGTTGCAGTAATGTTTGCAAAACACCTGCACTTGTATTCGCCCTAACACTCCACGGCTATTGATTTTCACTGAACCACAGCTCATTGGACACGTGACTTTTATTCAAATTATGCAAATCTAACAACAGAGTAGCAACCAATATTTTGACGCTTCTCTCAGTATTTCCCAGCGGCCCTAAATAACGGAATGTGCATGTTTCTTACCAATTGTCAAGCAGTGTACGAAGCTATTTCCACAGCTGTACAGTTAGTCAACGAGTCTTTTATCTGGTGTATTATTACAATAGCTTCTTTTAGCATCCCAGAAGGTAGAGATGCCTGGGAATTAATAACATTTTCAGTAGAGTCGTAATATTCGGCAATTTTTTTTGTTAAAAGCAGTCTTAAAATTCGATCTTGCTGATTTTAACTTGTCATAATCATCGGAGTGTTTAGATTGTTTAAATCTCTTGTGACTCTGCTGCTTCAGAATCCATAATTGGACTGTGTCTGGGGATATCCATTTCGGAACCACTGTTTCTCCGTTTTAATCTTATGGCGTTTAATCACTGCAACATTATTATTTATTACTGATGATATGAGATCCACAATACGATTTCATAGTTGATCTATAGGCTGGATAGCAGAGACGATCAATAAGGAGACCTGGCATTAGCTCATTTTACGTGTAATGCGCAGTTTTCACGCGCAGATTCTGTTCCATAAGTTTTATCCAGATAGCGCTGCGGGTGATGACGTATTGGTTTCAATAAAAGTAAAAATGAAAGCTGGAAACGACATAAGTTCGTTAACGTGTCTGACATGTCAAGCAGTGAGCATTCCACAGTGAAGTGCACGGTGGTTTTTGATCTTGAAACGTTGAATCGTCAATGGAAGCATCGCCAGTTTTATCTGAACATGCCATCTGCAGCGTTATAGTAAGCGTTTAGTAAAAATATCTGCAGTTTTTACTAAAATATCAAAGCAATGGTGCGACGAGGAGCAATTGTGCTAACTGACGAGGAATGAAGAATTTATTGTTCATGCATGAATCTGATGATCGTTCGTAACAGTCAGTGTATTTTAAGAGGATAGTAGAATTTATATCTATGGATCATTAGATTGTACTTTCAGGGAATAGGGAGTTCTCCCTGTTCCCCGGTAGTTTACTCATATTGCTTTTATTCCATAATGAATAATGTTTCACGATGAAGCAACGACTGCTTTGTGTTTTTGCATGTCTACTCTATATTTTTTATTTTTAATTTTTACTCTACTACGTGTTAACATGTTTATTAATGCTTAATTAAATGTTTTAACTTAATGTTAGCGGATTTTTTATATGGACTAATTTAATTTTTCATTTTGTAGCATAAACATTTAACAGGAATTAATGCAATGTAAAATAAATTAAAGTAAGTAAAGGAATAAAATAATGCCTGTTAAGTAATTAAAATGAAAACAAAGAAAATGAAATAAATAAAATACAATTTTAAAGAAACTCAGAAAAGAAACTTTAAGATTCTGAAGAGCAAGCAGTATACTACATTGACGTAAATTATGACTGAATTATATGACGTCATTTATGAGCGGTCCACAATGTTTCATTGGTTTTATCCAGAGGGCGCATATTACAAAGTTTGTATGGGAAAAGCTGCAAATGTCAGGTTTCCTTATTGATGGTCTCTGCTGGATAGTGTCCATGAAGACCAGTTAGTTGTTTGGAGATCATTAAATATTTGCATGAAATTCACTCTCTTAAAGTCATGGCGATAAGATATTGAAGATGATGTGGAATCAAGATATCCGAAGTTACTGACGATACTTAAGGCAAGGTGAAAAGGATCTTCTTTCATAGATAAATGTTTGCGCCTTATTACAGCTTTTTGCAATTGGTAAAATGTACTTTTCAATTGAAAAAATAATCTTTTCAAATGAAAAAATGTAGTTTTCAAATGAAAAAATAATCTTTTCAAAATAAAAAACGTGGTTTTCAAAATAGAAAATGTAGTTTTCAAATTGGAAAATAAATAGAAAAAAATCATACAATTTAAATCAAAGAAACAAAATAATTTACATAATGTAATTAAAAAAGCGTTCCTGTTACCCCCAATCTCCCTTACTGGTTATTAATTACTATTTTCGCCAATTGATAAATATGGTTCCACGAATGAACCATTTTGAAATTGGTTATAATTGATACAATGGCACGTGCTCTAATGATACACATATGACACCCTCAAAAATTTTCAATGATAAGATATGGCATGTTATATATCAAACAACTTGGAATGATGCGTGATGAATGAATATAACGTGAAATTAATGATAGTCGAAATTGGTTTCAAAGCAACCTGGTTTAGTAGAACCATCATGGTTCATTGGAACCTTCAATGCTAAGATATGGCACTTGGAATGACGTGCCATGAATGAATATAACGTAAAATTAATGATTATCCAAACTGGTTCAAAGCTACGAGGATAATCATTGAACCAGTTTATCCATTAATTCTACGTTATATTTCAATGAACCATAATGGTTCCACTAAACCAAGTTACTTTGAACTAATTTCGACTATCATTATTTTACTTTATATTCATTCATGACACATCATTCCAAGTTGTTTGACATATAACATGCCATCCATATCTTATTATTGAAAATTTTTGAGGGTGTCATATGGGTATCATTAGAGCACGTGCCATTATATCAATTACGACCATTTTCAAAATGGTTCATTCGTGGAACCATATTTATCAATTGGCGAAAATAGTAATTACAGCTTTCTGCAATTGGTAAAATGTAGTTTGCAATTGAAAAAATGTAGTTTTCAAATGAAAAAATGTAGTTTTCAAATGAAAAAATGTAGTTTTCAAATGAAAAAATAATCTTTTCATTAACTTTTTTTTCATTTTTTCATTTGATAAGTACATTTTTTCATTTGAAAACTACATTTTACCAATTGCAAACTACATTTTACCAATTGCAAAAAGCTGTAATGACCGGTAAGGGAGAGTGGGGGTAACAGGAACGCTTTTTTAATTTCATTATGTAAATTATTTTGTTTCTTTGATTTAAATTGTATGATTTTTTGTCTATTTATTTTCCAATTTGAAAACTACATTCTTTATTTTGAAAACCACATTTTTTATTTTGATAAGATTATTTTTTCATTTGAAAATATTATTTTTTCAATTGCAAACTACATTTTACCAATTGCAAAAAGCTGTAAAGCGTGGTTCCCACATGCGTAAAACAATGGCAGAAACCACAAAACAGAAAAATTTTATGACGTCGCTTCCTGCTTTCGTCTTTCAGCCCAACAGAAAAATCTTTGTAGACTGTGACTCAAACCCACTCGAATGAACAGTAGTTTACTGTCGGGCAGAAAGACCAACGCAGGAAGTGACGTCAAAAGATTTTTCTGCCGTGTGGTTTCTGTCGTTGTTTTTACGCATGTGGGGACCAGGCTTAAGACCGGGCTCGAAGCAAATATCCTGTCAAGTATAACATCTCTATGATTGGTAATTTTATTATAATTTGACACTTTGTTTCGTTCATATAGTGATAAGTCTTCGTCTTGTCATGTTGATGTATGTGAGACTTCGATTATGGACAGTGTCTGTGTAATTGAAATCGTCAGTAAAATTACTAGAACTATTTAAGGTTAGCGCGAAATCAGCTAATTCGTCCATAAACGTTTGATAAGATCTATTAAAAACTAGAGGGGGAATATAAATTGACCATATATAAATAATTCGAACAGGTAAGGTGCGTTCCATCTAGTGAGAGAAACTAAAAACATATATGTTTTCGTTTAGTGAGGAGATATAAAAACAACTGCTTCTTATAAAGAATTTGATTTGACAATTAGAACAGAAGTTGTAGCCATTGCAAAAAGCCAGTTTTAGCAAAAATCGATGCTATAAGTGTATTGAAGTTATTTTTTTCCCATATTTATAATAATTTTTAAAATTTTGATAAAGAATATCAAGCTATTAATTTATGCCAAAAAATTATTTTTCAATATTTTTTGAAGAAATTGACCAAATTTGCACCCTTAACAAAAAAAAAGATCGATGTTGTTTATTTTTGATGTTGTTTATATTTCACAGATGACTCAAGATCCGAAGCGAAACCTGTTCTTCGACAATCCTCAAAAGGTACAGCATATATATTGTTTTGTGCGTCTGTAGTTTTCATAAGTGTCTATAAATATTGTTGCATGCTTATTTGGATTTTATTTAGTAATATGCAAAAATGGACAAAAATTTGTCACAGAATGTAAAATATTAAAGTTTTAAAAATCAAATATTACTCAACAGCTATTAGACGTATGTTAGAACACATTTGAACAGTCAGCTATACATCCTTAACGCTCTGAGTTATGTGAATTTTTTCCTTCCATGTGTAGTTGCTTAGTGTAAGAGTCCGGAATTTATGGAATATTATTTTATAATATTTAAATATGGAAATTAGATCATCAGCGGAATATTACTGAGAGCAGCTATACTTATATGGCTGTGGATGAAGTAAACAGTTATGTCAAGAAGAAAGACTAGAATTGGAATTAGAACGAGTTTTCAGCTAAATAATATTTTGAAAATTATTTTTCTAATTGGATTTAAGAGCGACTTAAAGGTTGCACAAGTCACCTTTTGCAATAAGGTTTATAATTTCACGTCCGCTAAGAACAATGGAGAAAGGTATCAAGTGAAGAGGAGAGAGTTGAATTTGAGCAATAAGTTGAACGTTGGACCCGTTTGAAGGACAACGACGAGCGAGGTAAATAACTCTGAAGGTGTCAACCTAAGTGATTGACAAGGAAGTAATAAAAAAGATGATTGTCAGATGACCAGAAAGTAAGATAATGATTGGTTAAAGATTAAAACTTCTTGTAGAGACCCCAGAGTGAAAGCAGAAGTCAAAAAGTAGTGTTATGATCTGACACGGAAAAATGGCGAGCGCACCGCTGAGGAAAGTATATAGGATAACTTAGTTTGACTCGACCAGAAATTCAAAAAATGTTATTGTTATTCCCCGGAATGAGACCTAAGGACCACAAATATTCTACCTGGAGAAGGAACACCTCATCACCCGACCACCGTATCGTCCCCGCCGAGAGAGAGAGAGAAAGGCCTAAGAAGCAAGATCCACGACGAAGGACCAGATTACTACCGAATTTAGAAGGAAGAATTGCCGCCACCCGTGGACCACCTCATCGGAACGACCAGCCGAGGACGCCTTGATCGAGCAACGAACCAGATAAGAGCTGATTCCATGTCTTGTGGCCTAGTTTCACACATACCCACACTTTCATTTATACATACTATGTCAGTTAAACATTTTACTTTTATTATTACATTTTTACTCTAAGATACAAATTTGGAACCATAAGTTGAATTAGGATAAGTAAATGCACTTAAGATTTAATATACTTAGTTAGGCATATTCAGAGATGATTACTGAAGTACTGATTATTGTTATGAATTAGAAGTTATTAACTGTTTATTATTTATGTTGAAGATCTAGAAACATATCAAGCAAAAGTTATATTTGCTCTTTAGATTATTATTGGAAACTATATTATCTTTTGGTTACTGTTTAAGCCAATTGATTCAGTTTGAATGTTAGAATCTAAATTATAATTAAGAAACAAAATTTACATTCCACATTACTAAACTCTTATTCCATTTGACTTTACAATCATTTCAAATATTAAAGTGCACCTTATTGAATTTTCATTTCATGCCATTTGTATTTTTTCATTATTATTTATCTTTAATAAATCATATTGTTCTCGTTAAATGTTTGTGGATTATTTTGTGTCACCTGCTTGTTGCCGTTGGCCTTGCCTGTGTGGGACAAATTATTTATGTAAGGGAGGTCACGGTATTTACACTAAATTATATTTTATTCGCATAATTATTAATTCGGCTTTCATTCAAAATTCTAAATTCTAATTAGACCATTAAGACCTCATCCCATATCCCTAAAACCTTACATTAGAGTAAGCAAATTATTAAAAAGACGCACTGATCCTATTGAACATTTTTTTTTGCTCTCAAAACAGCCAGAGCAACTGTTGAAAGTTTTCTATGTACTAAACAATAAATAATGAAACACGGGTCTGGGATAAGCAATATGGCAAAAACTTTTAATTAGCTGACATGTTTCTTTGAACCACCATTATCACAGGCCTAAGCACTGACTACTATGTGATAATTATTAGGTCGGTGAAAAAGGTGGTTGACCGAAACGTGTCAGCAAATTATGAGTTTTACCATATTGATTACCTCATCTCCGTGTTTCATTATTTTTTTTCAGTTCCACCGTATATATAAATGTATATACAGGGTGTAAATTTTAAGTTGACAAAGCAGAATAACTCGAAAAATAAGCTTCACACGAAAAAATGCGTAGAATCCAAAGTTGATTATTTTCGAGGGGGCATCTGCTGGTGCTAAAATTAGCCCACCCCCCCCGGCCCCTGGGGGTGGGGCGGGGGGCAACTTTAAAATTTCAAATGGGAACCCCTATTTTTTATTGCAGATTCAGGTCCTACATAAAAAACTACGTACATTTTGTCTGAAACATTTTTTTTATTTTTGGTAGATGGCGCTGTAATTCAAGAAAATCCATTTTCTCATTTTTGCGTGGAAATAACTAATTTATTATTCATTTCGATTCCTACATTGTTTTAACTACAATGTAATTTGAAGACATTTCGTCAACAAACAAATAACGTAAACATTGGCATTTTTTTTCAGAATGTTTACATTTTAAATTCTGATCTTTAGAAGAAAAGATTGTAATTTTTCAACTGTTTTTGTGAGTGTACAACGCCGTATTGCTTTTGAATTTACATTATGAATTATCTTTCTGTGGAAGAAAAAATTGAGATGGTGTACATTTATGGAGAAAGTGGGAGAAATTTTGATAATGCAGTCGCGCTTTATGCTCAGCGTTTTCCTGGCCAAACGCGATCACGGTCTTCTTTTGTTCGAGTTATTAAACAATTTACTGCGGAAGGTAGTGTGAACCAGAAAAAAAGAACCCGTGCAGCTACTGTTTGTGGAGAAAACAATCAAGTGTCAGTCCTAGCTGCTGTGGCTCATAATCCACATGCGAGCACAAGAGAAATATCAAGGCAATCAGGAATTTCACATATGAGTGTTTGGAAAATGCTGAAGCTCCACAAATTTCATCCATATCATGTATCTATGCATCAGGAACTACATGGCAATGACCACCAAAACCGTCTAACGTTTTGTCACTGGGCACTTCAGCAGATGCAAACAAACCAACATTTTTTTGCACGAGTTCTTTTCTCCGATGAGTCAACATTCACAAACCACGGGGAAGTTAATCGACATAACATGCATTACTGGAGTGAACAGAACCCACACTGGATTCGAGAAGTCAACCATCAGCGACCTTGGTCAATTAATGTTTGGTGTGGGATAATTGGCGATAAACTTATCGGTCCATATTTTATAGACGGTAATTTGAATGGCAACAAATATCGTAACCTACTTGAAAATGAACTACCAGATCTACTTGAAGACCTGAGTATTGAACTTCGACAACACATGTGGTTTCAACATGATGGTTGTCCAGCGCATTATTCATTAGTAGCGCGCGAAGTACTACATCGACTTTACCATGGTCGCTGGATCGGCAGGGAAGGTCCTGTGAATTGGCCAGCCAGATCGCCTGACCTTACATCGCCAGATTTTTTCTTATGGGGTTACCTCAAAGATATCGTTTATAAGGAAACGCCAACCACTCGCGAAAACATGATTCAAAGAATAAGAGATGCTTGCGCTGCAATTACACCAGACATGTTATCAAGATGTGTTCAGGAATTTACAAAACGAGTCAATAAATGCATCGAAGTTGGAGGTCATCAATTTGAACATTTAATTTCATAAAACGGCGAGATGCAAGGGATTTAAGGACAACAAGCAGGCCGAAAGTGAGAGGCGAGGGGACTCACTGGAAATACAAGCACCCCGAAATTCATTTACTTGCAAGTATTTGCAAATAAGAAAAAATAAAACGAAAACAATCGGTCCTTTTAAGGACCACCAAATCTTAAACGGGAATAACTTCATCTTTACACAGTCTTTTACTTTTTTACTCTGTTAGTTAATGAGTTCACTCGTTAGTACGTAGGATGTTCGGTTAGTTAGTTAGCTAATCAGTTGATTTGTTTGATAATTATAAAGTTGTGTGGCCTCATGACCACGAAACAAAACAAAATTATCCTAATCCGCGGCAAAAAATAATAAAATAATAACTTTGCGGCAAAATTTACGAAGTAAATAAGTATTTTTTATTTCTCCGTAACCATTTCCACGCAAAAATGAGAAAATGGATTTTCTTGAATTACAGCGCCATCTACCAAAAATAAAAAAAAATGTTTCAGACAAAATGTACGTAGTTTTTTATGTAGGACCTGAATCTGCAATAAAAAATAGGGGTTCCCATTTGAAATTTTAAAGTTGCCCCCCGCCCCACCCCCAGGGGCCGGGGGGGGTGGGCTAATTTTAGCACCAGCAGATGCCCCCTCGAAAATAATCAACTTTGGATTATACGCATTTTTTCGTGTGAAGCTTATTTTTCGAGTTATTCTGCTTTGTCAACTTAAAATTTACACCCTGTATAATAGTAAGCAGATATTCATTATTAGCACATGGAAAAGCCACATATGAACAGTTCTATTCTATTTCAAAGATCAAAACATGGAATTGTACTGTTATACTTAATCTTAATAATTAAAATTACTGTAAATAAGTAGGATGAAAAAGCGTCATCTGATACATCATAAGTTTAAATACGAATTTTTAATAAACCTTAAAACATTTTGTAAACGGCTTTCAGTATCCACTATCGTAATAAACTGTTTCAGTTTCAATTTTTGAATGGCTGACTCTTAAACGCGAACTTAGGAATATACAATAATATCTATACAACAGTCGGGAGTTGTATACAGGGTGTCCCAAAAGGTTGTTTACCAGCTTTACGTGCTGGTCTGTGTGACCCTGACAGACAAGTTTTATATAGGAAGTTGTGTCCGAAAATCAAAATGTGGGGTGCTATAGCAACGTGACTGACACGCAAAAAAGTTAAACATGACTTTATTAACAAAAACGTAATGCATATCGACCAGTTCTTCATTAATGAAATGATGCATTCTGCCTCTGCAACGTTTTCCGTTCTATAATACGCCTGCGAACATCGCCATCTAGCCGGAACTGGTGACGTTTTCTAACCCAACTTTTTGTGTAAAACTTGTTCGTCATAGTCTGACAGACCAGTACGCAAAGTTGCAAACGACCTTTTGGAACACCCTATAAATATCACTGAGAATAGATTACTTTAAAATGCAACAGGGTGTCGGCATGTGAAAAGTTTTTTGTTGGCTACTACAGTTAATTGCGCTTCTCCATTATTTTTAAAATTTAATAAATACTGTTTTGTTAGTAGTTTATTAAATAGTGTGTTATTCATTAAATCAGCAACATTTGGTCAGTTTAAGCCAGATGAAGACATGCAAATTACAAATGATTAACGCAAATAGAAAACAAACAGAGGTACATTATGCCACCCATGTCACAAAGTGAACTTGCTACGTCAAAATCATCACGAGTGAACCAAATACGGAACGCTGAAGCAAAATCACATCATATACTTCAATGAGGATTTAAAAAATCTATTCAAGATGATCATTAAAGAATAAGTCAAGAATGTTCAATGAGGTTTTATAACACGCTGTATCTCAGATGTTTAAATTATTAATGAAAATAGGAAAGAAGATTCCACAGCCCGACTGGAGCATGAACCTCCAGCTGCTCGCGCTGACGCCCTTACCAATGGGGTATATTGCATACTATCTGCTTTGTCCATGGCGCTAATGTTCTGTCAGTTCTCATTTAAAGCATTAGGTATCGTGTAACCAGCAGCCCTGGAGAACTCCAACAGAATACAATATCAAAGTACAATAATCTTCCCAAATTGCTTTATTTTTAAACAAAAATAAGGGCAAAAAATATTTTATATTGAAATAATCACAATTAATTTGGAATAATATGTGAAATCTAACAATAATTCATTTCCTTCCTTGAAGATGAATTAGGGAGTTACCGTGAACTGGTGTGGTGTCGATCTCATCCGCGCCAGCATTTTTCCAGAAACCAATATCAACATGTCACATTATCGGTTGTGGATAGTTTAGAGTTAAAACAAGAGCTGATTAAACGAGGAGGAAGCACAACAGAGAAAAATATTTCTTGATTTAATTCGTTAGCAGGGTATGGAGAGCTAGGTTCTGTGGGAAGCACCACACTTTATAAATTATTTTTCCGAATTAACATAAGTAATGTTTGAACCTCAGAAGAAAAATGGCTACCAATCGTTTTTCAATGTTTGGTGTAATCCTGGTCACATTATTGGGACTTAGAAATACAATACAGTTTTCTGAAGAAATTATTATAAATTTTAATAGGAGATACATTGGAATTAGAATCATGTTGAAGCCTTGAGCTTGAATATCGTTAGCACAGGAAATCGGCATTAATTACAAGATCGAACTATGTGGAAGAAGAGCCATGCAGGTGTAGAGTTGATACAATATCTTCTCTTGCTCAGAAATTGAAGCGTACCTGTTGAAAAATAAGCCGAACACGTGATAATTATGAGCTTGGAAGAGTTGAGAGCACTTCTAACCAATGAGAAACAATCAGATCACCAAAATTTTGAAAAGAAGTTTTGTTCAACTAGAAGTGAGGAACGAGGTAGATGGACGTAGATGCTGGTACGAGGCAGATGGACGTAGATGCTGGTATGAAGCAGATGATCGTAGAGATTTGCAAGAGCCAAATGAACGGAGGAGAAGATTTTTTATATGCAGCGAGCCAAATTCAAAGCTGAAGCACGGAAAAGAGTTAACCGGATCCTGCCTAAAGAACTGATGAATTAATGAAGTTATTTTAGTGGAAGTTGAGGCAATCACTTTTGCCCTAGATTATTCTGAGTCCATGTATATATTCAGTGTCATATGACTATTGAATAAAATGTTATTATTAATCATTTTTGTGTGAAGATTTCGGATGTAGCTCGAAAAGAAGAACCACCTAAGTGACGCCTACGCCATTAACGACGAAGACGACCAGTCACTTTTCCTTCGACGGAACGGTAATCTCCTGTTTCCACTCAATTTCCAAAAAAACTTGAACCAGCAATCCATTATATTTAATGAATTAATATTTAAAGTTAACACATATATGATTGTATATTTTTATTAAGATTTATAGTAAATTTTATTTAGATGTTTAACTGTTTCTCCTCTAGTCAAATTCATTTAACAAGGGAATTTATATTAATAAATGGGAACGAGTAAACATTCTAATTATCTGGAGATCGTTAAATTTATTAAGATATGGATAATCTACGCTCCTTTCCATTTACTCTCTAAGCATGGCCCTGCGGAGAAGTTTATCCTGATCCCTAAGCAGACCACGACTAAAATTCTATTACTTTTATAGGGACAGAAGAATGTGTTGGGTTCTCCTCATAACTCATTACATATTTTGGTTAAAACCCCGGACCCCACAGTTCGGTTTCTCGTAACTGCTCTACAACAAGCCATGCAGTTTTAATTGCACGACACTAATGTGCATGTAATTATTAACTTCAATTTTTAGTGTTTTGTTTCACTGTCTAAACATGGCTCTTCTAATGTTTTGTAGAATACAAAGCTATGACACTGTGTTTACATTACACAGTCATTTTTTAAAAAAAATTAAAAATGTGTAATGTAATTACATGCATGAAATATAGAATAGTTTCAAGGCAATTGTAAAGGGCAAGCTGATTTATGTATCCAGAAGATTAGAAATATGCAGCATCAGTATTCTTTGTGAAATTAATTTTTCTGAAATAAAAATGAGATGCCATGAAAAAAAAGTATGTTTCAAGCTCTTATTGTAAGTTTTATTGTCTTGGCTAATTTATTCCTAAATTAGGATATAAAAGAGTGTATTTAATAATATTACACATTTCTAAGTTTTCAAATGTAAAGTTTTCTCTGTTTGGCGCAATAATGTTCTTAAAAAGGAAACTGATCGTTCAACATCCACGAACACCAAAGGAACGTAATTGGTGCGAGTGGCAAATTCCAAATCTTCCAAATCTTATCTCCTACAGATTGTAGATAGGGTTTTTCCTTGGCAAAGCCATCCAAGTTACTTCGAACGTCCTGAAGAATAGACCATTGCCTTTCTCTGATTAGTCCTTGTTCTTCCAACGTCTTTATTGCACCAGCAAGGAAGTTGTAGCTGTGCACGGCATATAGTTCGGTTTGCACTTCTTTCTTCTTGCTTACTTGCTTAGCTTTTTTAGCTGCTTCCTAATCGCTTGCCTCTAGACTGTCCAAAAACTGGTCAATTTTTTCGAAGTGTTCACAGTAGAAAACTGTACACTTAGGCCATGTACCTCACCGCGTTACAATGGGTTCGGGGGGGGGGGTGTGAAGACAAATTGGTGGTTTGTTTCTAAACTTGTATGCGGTAAGGCGATTTAAGGAGTACTTTCTTCTTTTCGTTGACAAAGTCTTTGCTTTGGAATATTCTACGCGGATGCTCTCGTACACCTAGTGAAATGCATATGCTAAGCAGGTTACATGTTTAAGCTTGATATAGAGAACGTTTAAACCATTGAATGCCGCCACCATATAAGGTTCTTAGTCGGTCAGAATCACCCACTCCTTACTGCATTCCGCTTGGACACAGGAACGTACAAGCATCATTTAATGCCCGCGAAACAGTGAAAGCGTTAGTTTTCTCCAAATTGAACATTTTCAACAACATTGGCTTTTCGGGTTTTCCAGTTAGTGGGAAAACTGAAACGTTCAGCACGTACCTCTTCTTCGAATCTGTTGTTTCATCCAGAATAAAACATACGGCATTATCGTCTACTGCTTTTCGAACTTTGTCAATTATGCTTTACGTAGTTTTTAAGGATTGAACTTTGATCCGGGACATGTTTTCCTGAGTGTTTCTTAATGAAGGATTTTAAAGCAGGATGGTTTATTTTTTGCAGTGGGATTTCAGCTTGAAGAAATGCAGTTGCCAAATCGGTGTTGAATTCATGTTGAGTTTCGTTGTTCGATATCTCATTTTGTAAGCTTTGTCTGATGAATCCTTGATGAGATACCGAACCACTGGCACTAGAAGGTTCTTATTAGCCGCATGCTTAGGACTCTTCACGTGTTGGTAAACTCTTCCTTTTGGTGTTTGGCGTCTTACTGTATTGCACCAATCACATCATAAAATGGCACCTTCGGTGTCAGTTCCTTCTCTTTCGTAATCCTTAGCAAGGACTCGTAGCTTGCTTGCTGATAGTAGGGGCATCTTGAAACTTAAATGTTCTTTCTCTGTCTACGCCTGAGATTATATTGCGATTCGTTTTAATTTTGCATTGACTCCGGTGAGATTAAAATAACAAGGAGACATGTCCCCCTTGCCCAAATGGTTTAAACCGGTTCTTTTAAAGGGGAAATATTTGAAATAATCACAGAGAAAAAAGCGCAAAGTAGGTGAAAAGGTGGGAACAGGTGCGTGAATTCAAAGTAGGTGCAAAAAGGTGCGAATGAGTCGATGTTTTTGACATCCGTGCCCCCTCCTCCCCCCAACTCAACATATAAATTGTTTTCAGAAATGCGGCACTTTAAATTGCGATATGGCACTGAATGGTAATATGTTTACTACTGACATCATCTTCATTACTGTAAAGTGTGTGCGCTTGTTGATTATGGAGCAATATCTGGGGTATTGAAGTCTTGTGTTTCATATGCTGCTACAGTTTCTTTCCTCTTTATTAATACACCTTTAAATGATCCTGTTTGCTTTCGGAGGTTTATTTTTTCCCGTTTTTTGACATGAGCATTTCGAGAATTTTCCTCTTTGTGATAAGCTTCCCTTAAAAGGAAAAATTGAAGGATCGGCTGTCCTTTTTAGAATTTCAAGTTCTGCAATAAGATATTAGATTCACAATTTAGTCAGACACTTGGCAACATTGGCTACTATAATCTTCCAACTGATGATTGTTAGCTTTATTTGTTTTTATTAAAAAAATGGATATTCATGATGTTATTCTGATTGCACTCGAGTAAACCTTCTAAACGTGAATACTTCACTAAAATAAATCATAAAGTTTGTCATCATTGTGTGGCAGAATGTCTCAAGAATATCTATTTAACAAGAAGTTAATCCTCCCGAGGAAAGTAAAGGAAATTAGCGGAAGCCCTGAGATCATTTTTTTTACCCTTTTATCTCACTTTTTACCCCCACCCCAATTTTAAATCGAAAAATTATTTTTCTCTAACGTAGTATTTAGAAAGTGTAAAAGAGCTCTATCTTTCGTTTCTCATCATATCCGATCTAATGATATATGGCATGCCATAGTTCTAAAGGCCAAGTAACTGCCACCCCCACAATTCCGACCCCATTGGAGCAATTTGGCCCAAACTTCATAGTAATGTTGATCTTCCTTAGAGGAATCTGCATACCGAATTTCACTCCTTTATATGCATAAATACTCGTAGGCCTTTTGGTCCCCTCTAATTTCCGCCCACGAAACTCCGACCCCAGTGGGCCAATCAAAACCAAACTAAATAGTGAAGGTGCACACGAAATATATTCCGAATTTCAACCTTATACCTCAAAAAATGTGGAAATTATGAAGGGGAAGGACGGACGGACAGATACACTGACATTATGAAAACAATAAGTAACTCCATTCTTCCGCTACTTAATAAATATAAGTAACATTGAATTTTCATTTCAATTTTAAGCTGCATCATTTATATCTTTCCAAATTCGGTCTCTTTGACCAAAGCTTATACGAGCCATTTTATTGCTTTAGCTCTCCATTCACGAAGAAAATTGAGAAAATAAATTCTCTTTTCAACTACTAATTATTGTAAGAGCCTCAAAAAAAATCTGACCTCGGATGATTGGAGAGAGTACTCAAATCTTTTATTATTGCGTTACTCAGAAATCCTTTCTCTGTAGGCATATCTTGTCATCATTTTCTTTTTCCATTGTTGGGAGCTTGGGAGAGGTAGGGAGGAGGGGAGGATGAATGATGTTGAGCGCGCGAAAGACAAGGGAGAAATGGATTGCTTTCAAAGAAGCCAGATGCATGAGGGACATCTCCATTCATCATTTGAGAATATACAAAATGACAATCATTTATCTCAGAAACACTGTATAATATGATTGACGAGTGTGAATGCTGAGTACTGATGTGACATGCAAAGAAAACGAAGGCTGTGGCGGTTTTTCCATAGCATATTCAGAGCAAGTGTGCGAACTGAGAACAATATCACAGACGTTAAAGCGTATTCAATTAGGAGATGACACCCATAAGAGACAAAAAATTATTTAATAAATACGTCTTAGGAATCAAGGAGAAAAAAGAGTCTATGTAAACGAGTGGGAAGATCAACAGTGATTTCGTGTGAATGGGAACGCAGCTCTGGTGCACAGAGGACAGTCGTTCTAGGAGGTGCATTATTGTTCGTTTGCTTCACGAAGAATAAAGGGATTGCAACAGAGATACCAGTGAGTGAGGTGGTGAGAGATATCTGTTGGTGCAGTATTTCTCACACCTGTAGCAACAGCCAGGAGACCGCTCAAGAGTCACTACAAAGGTCCTGTTGTTCACATCAGTAACACAAACGTCAGCATCAGTGTCTGTGTTAATTCTGATTCTGGATCAAATATATGGCAATAAAGTGTTTCAACAGAGCAAGTGTAAAACGGCTGGATAATGGACAAACAAAGGTTGAAATGCTACGAAACTTTTATTTCCTTATGATACTCAAGAATGCGGATGCAACGAATTCCGAGCTCTGTGTGACGTTACTTTTGAAGAAGCATATTCTCAAATCCCCCATGTTGTGACATATTAGCACGCGTAAATTGATATTTTACTTTTCATGATATTGTTTAGTAGTGTTAAGTGTTATATTTCCTTTCTCTTCTGCTAATATTCCTACTCATCTTTTTTTACACCTTTCTTGGATTTATTACTAATTCTAAACTTTTTTGATACTTTGACATATTATTTTTTATTCAATTATTTTCTCTTACTACTTGGATTTATTGTGTCGTTCAGTCATATCATAAATAAATACGTAAATATATAGGGTGATTCAAATCGTGTGTAAAACAATTTAAGGGGGTATATAGAGGTCAAGGTAAACACAAGAAGTTCTTAGGAACTATCATGGCCGACGCCTCTACCAATTGGGCTATCGCAGACACCACGGACAGCCAAGCTGTCTCAAGGTGTCTTAAAGACAACCAAGTTGTGACGGCCATGATAGTCGAGGTTCCTGGTTCGAATCCGGGTCGCAGAATTTTTCCTTCTATTTTTCAATTGAAAAATCATTACCTATGCTTGGAGAGCATCTCCAGTTTATAATTATAATTATTTACTTTTGTATTAAACCACTTTTTGACAACTGCAACGGTAAATGAGTAATTTAATTATTGGTCAGTTGCGGAAACAGGATTACCTTACCAACTATTGTTTGACAATTAAGTTACGAATCATGCACTAAAAGGCGGTTGTCAATGTTCCAGGTCTGCTGCCATTCTCAGGCACAGGTGTACCGTATGGGTTTACCTCATGTCTACATCCGTCCAGTGCCTTTGACCGCTCCTTTTTAGTGCACCCTCAAGCAGATTTGCAATTGACCCTTTTTAGTAGGCGATCTTGATAATATAAGTAACCAGGACCCAGTCGGTAGTTGACATATCACTGGTTGCTGGTTTTTTCCCCTTAATTTTTTTCTTTTTCTCTCCTATATCTTGTGAACTGAGTGGTTGTCAGCCTCCACTCACAACCGGAAACAGTGGATAACACGTTAAAGCTCCACTTAGATGATGTTCTTCCTATAATTGGGAACACACCCATAGAACTGATCCCAACAAAGTCCGTGGTTATGAAACGGAAAGGTATTAGCAAAATCCCCATGTGAGTTCACTTCTGAAAGTTACTCCTCCTGGTGCTGGAACTGATACACGCCAATTAACTATAAGAGCCCTCACTGAGGATGCACAACCCTCACCACACGACCATTTCCATCAGGTCACATCCTCACTAACGGAGATGAAACTGATCCCTCAGTTCTCTTGTAGTCCCAACAATAAAGATATCCGAACATTTTTGACAATTTTAACTATATTGCTGATCGTACGGCATGGTGGGACACCATTCGCTCTCTGATGGTGATATCCAAACTCACTGGTGTTGTGGCCTAACATGTCCAGGAAACTGGCTTTTCAGCATTGACGGAGTTCCCAGTTTTACGATCCCAGCCAGAGCACTTATTCATGCACGACTTTTCCCACCAACAGGCATTGGGCAATCTATATAATGCGAAACAAACTCAACAGGAATCAATCCAAGACTTTGGTGCGTTATTATACACCCTTGTTGCTCGAGCCGAACATGCTCTGAGAATGAGATGGACCTGCTTAAAGCAGACTTGTTGCTGAAGAGATTTCGGAGAGGTAGTGCAATTGCAGTTATGTGCGATAGACACATGCAACTCAGAAATGTCTTAATTTGAACCTGCTTTCACAAGATGTGACTACAACTGAATTATTGACCAGCCATGACCAGGAGCTCAATCTGTTCTCTGGTTTTTAGTGGAACCTCAATTGTCTATAGTAACGATTGTCACAGCAGACAATCACCTCAGTATGCAACTTGCTGACTTCCTGAACAAACTTCAAGTTTTTTTCCCAAGGTTTATGTGACCTAAAAGGGTTTCAGGGTTTTTACGTCAACTACACCATCGACAAATCCAAACCCATATTTATGAGACCGTACCCAATCCCCAACTTACATTAAACTAATATGCCCAATAACATCCCCAATATCCCTATACAGGGTGTAAATGGAGGACGTTTCAGAAATTTAAGGATATGTAGAGGAAGATGTGGTGAACCTTTTTTATTAATAAACCCATAGTCCAAAACGAAAAAGCGACGGAACCTTTTTAGGTCACATCATCGGACAACCAACTTTTTGAGTAACAATAGATCAAAAACCAATATTTGCTGATTAAATGGCCTTGTCGTAGACATGCCTTCCTGTAACAGGCTTTGGAATTCTTAAGTTTCGCGCGTTGGCAGACTGTACATCGACGAATGAGTCTCTAACATCCCAGGCCAATAGTAGTATCTGTGTAACTGGTGCAAAACGTTTTCGTGAAATGTCACCACATCATCCTCTACATATCCTTAGATCTGTGAAATGTCGTCCATTTATACCCTATATACATTAAAGGATATAGATAGTACAATAATACAGCAAGACAAGACACAACTAGACATAATTACATATAAAATCTATGTAGCCGGAACTATGTGTGAGTCTGTTCTCATGGAAGGTCACTCTAACAAACTGGCCAGACACAGAAGTGTCACGAAAACTTTTTGCACCAGTTACACAAATACTACTATTGGCCTGGGATGTTAGAGACTTCATTCGTCGATGTACAGTCTGCCAACGCGCGAAACTTAAGAACTCCAAAGCCTGTTTCAGGAAGGCATGTCTACGACAAGGCCGTTTAATCAGCAAATATTGGCTTTTGATCTATTGTTACTCAATAAGTTGGTTGTCCAAGGATCTCGCTGAAGAAGCTGACATCATCAGCGAAATGTACATCTCAGCTTTTATTAAACTCTTTCTGTGGATTTGTGTTTTTTGTTTATTTATCGTATTAAGGCCATTTGAGAAAATAGCCCTGGGCCTAACAGGTAAGTATGGTTGATATCTTCATGAGGTCTACTGAGACCATTCCTCTCTGCAATCAATCAGCAAAATCGATGGCAAAGGCTTTTCTTAACTCTATTGTCTGCCGAAATTATTGCTAACAGAGGCTGGAACTTCATGTCAGACATCTTCACAGAATTACAATAACATCCACGTCTAACGGAACTTGTGAACTGATGAAACAGATGCTTATCACCATGCTTCTTACTCTGTCAGAATCACCCAACAACTGTCTTAGGCCGCATAGAGAGTGAGAGCGTCGAGTCAAGAAGCGAAATTTCTATAGGACTCGAACAATGGATAATGGAGTTAATCCATATTCAGAATTCGATCACCCTTTACAATTTCCTCTCCTTCCTTGTTCAAGACTCGCTGCTTGACTCATCGCTCTCACGTTGAATGCAGCCTAAGGCTCAGAATTTTTCTCCCCACGAACAGCAGTACATGAGCATCTCGAACACTCATCTTATATGGCTTTGACCCCACAACCCCCAGTACACCGATCAATTCAGGTGACCAACCGGACACTCAGATTGCTGAATATCGCTCTAAGATGGTTGAATGAATGCAACACATTCGACAACAGGCTGACCAGATTAGCCACATGTGCAGATCCTCTAAAGTACATGGCAATGCAAAACTCAAGCCGGCGGAAGGCTATGAAAATTGGGAACTTGTTTGGGTCCTGCAAAAGGGAGACAGAAAGCACCAGCTCTCATATAAATATCTCGGCCCATTTCGTGTCATAAAAAATTAATAATGTTAATTATGAGATAATGGATATAAAATGAATAAGTACCAACTGTACACAGTGATCGCATGAAACACTACCTCAGCTCTAAAGTGGCAATTAAGCAAAAGGTGGCTCACACACAAACTGAACATAGTTCCTTGGTCAACCAAGAGAATGATGTGTTGGACTCCGTTGATGACTTTGTAGAAAGGCAACATCTTATTTCACAGCGACAACACGGATCCAGGGGGTATTACTCCCGAAAGTTGTTACTTCACCTGAAATGATCCTCGCATTCACTGATGTGATTTCTTTTATTTTTCCTTGGAGGAGGTGAAAGATATGGGATGGAATGTCACAAGAATATCTAATCAATAAATATAAGTAGCGTTGAATTTTTATTTCCACTGTAAGCCCCGTCATTTATATCTTTTAAAATTCGATCTCTTTGACCAAAGCTTATACAAGGTGAGTGAAGTCTGTTACCCCCTTCCTATCTTGGGGAATGAATACGAAGTTGAGGGTGCTCTATCTGATGGAGCACCTTTCATCATCTTAAATATGCAAATTAGGACACATCCAAATTCTATCTCGAAAACCGTAAGAGATACACACAAAAATTCCAATTGTACATTTGTTCAACAGTTAATTCCAAACAAAACAAAAAAGTTCACCAAACCACTACGCAACATTAAAACCTCGATTCCTGTCAAGATCCAGGCAAGAGATGAATGGCATACAAGGAAACAAGAGCAACAGAGTCCAAAGTTCCTGGGTTCAAGTCT
Source organism: Rhysida immarginata (assembly GCA_023313115.1). NCBI lineage: Eukaryota > Metazoa > Arthropoda > Chilopoda > Scolopendromorpha > Scolopendridae > Rhysida > Rhysida immarginata. Next base: position 837,467 of record JAHWFO010061346.1, read on the forward strand.
CGGAAGTAACCACCAAGTGGATTTTTTTTTCTTATGAATACCGTTTGCCAAGCATGCAAATTATTTCATGCACCATCCTCATCCTGTTCTGGAAACTTTCACAATTTATGATAAGGTCACCAGTTTCCTGTGCAATAGGTATAAAAAAGCATGTTGAAGCTGTGAAAAAATCACAGCAAAGCAAGATGGCACAGTACACTAACCATGAAATGGGAAACATGGTCCTCTGCTTTGGTGAGATGAGGCAAGATTATCATGTAACAACCAGGCATCATTGAAATGTGCGAAACTATGCTATGGTGCAAGTGGACAACACATTGAACACTATCTGGATTGATGGAGAGACTTACTATGTATCAGATAACTGTTTGTAAGCAACAAACAGTAGAAGTGCCAACTGTCCTGTTGCAGTGCAATGAGGATTTGTCTGTGATCTACTCATCAGATTTTGGTGAACTTTGTTTTGTTTGGAATTTGCTGTTGAACAAATGTGCATTTGGAATTTTTTCTGTATCTCTTACAGCTTTCGAGATAGAATTTGGATGTGTCCTAATTTTTATATTTGAGATGATGAAAGGTGCTCCATCAGATAGAGCACCCTCAAGTTCCTTTCATTCCCTGTATTGGAATTTGCGTAACTACATTGGTATTCAAGATAAAAAGGGAGTAACAGGCTTTTGACTTACACTGTATATACAAGCAATTTTATTCCTTCAGTTCTCCATTCACTAAGAAAATCGAGGAAATAAAATTCTCTTGTCCGCTATTAATTTTTGTAATAGCCTCAAATAAATATGACATCGGATGGCGGGAGGGAGGGATTACTCAAATCCTTCCCATCTTAGCCTATCTTTACATCCTTTTCTTTCTCCATTGTTGGGAGCTTGGGGGAAAGAGAGACCAGAGGGGATGAAAGGATGTTGAGTACGCAAAATATAGGGGAGAAATGAATGTCTTTAAAAGATGCATGAAAGAGAGCTCCAGTTATCATTTGAGAATACACAAAACGACTATCATTTATCTCAGAAACAGTGGATAATATGATTGGCGTGACTCACCGGGGTTGATCTTATATGGCTTTGACCCACAAGCCCCAGTACACCGATCAAATCATGTGATCAGTTGGACACTCGGATTGCTGAATATCGCTTTAAGATGGTTGAACACATGCAACACATTCAACAACAGGTCGACCAGATTAGCCACATGTACTGAATAGAGAGTGTGAATACTGATGTGACATGCAAAGACAAGTCTATGAACCGTAGGACTGTGGCAATTATCCAGAGCAAGTGTGAGAACTGAGAACAATAGGATAGATGGAGACAGAATATTTTTTAATAAATACGTCTTAGGAATCAAGGAGCCGCAAGATTCTAGGTACAGCGAGTGGGAAGATCAACAGTGATTGTGTGTGAATGGGAACGATGCTCTGGTGCTCAGAGGACTGTCGTTCTAGGAGGGACATTGTTTTTCGATTTGCTTCCTCGCAGATAAAGGGATTGCAACAAAGACACAAGCGAGGAGGTGGTGAGAGATATCTGTTAGTGCAGTATTCCTCACACCTGAAGCAACAGCTAGGAGACCGCTCAAAGAGTCACTACAAGGGTCCTGTTCTTTACATCGGAAACACAAACGTCAGCTTGAGTGTCTTTGTCTGTGCTAATTCTGATTCTGGATCAAATATATGGCGGTAAGGTGTTTCAACAAAGCAAGTCTGGCGAAAGCAAGTTAAATGGAGAAAGAAAGGTTGATTTGCTACGAAACTGTAAGTACTCTTAGTTCCTTATGATACTCACGGAACGCAGGTGCAACGATTTCTGAGCTCAGCGTGACGCTTCTTTTGAAGAAGCATATTCTCAATATTAAATGACAATTATACGATATACCCATTTTGTGACATATTAGCATGCGTAAATTGATATTTTACTTTTCATGATATTGTTTAGTGTTATATATTATATTTCCTTTCTCTTCTGCTAATGTTCGACCTCATCTTTTTTTATTTATTTATTTATTTTATTTTTTTTATTTATACTTGGACTTTTTACTAACACTCAAGTTTTTTGAGACTTTGAGAGTATAATAAAACTGTAGAACCGTTGTGTCTGTACATTGAAAATATTTGCCTAAATCTGATTGCAGGTGATGTAGGAAGTGTAACAGAATACAATAAGACCATTAAAAAATTTTTGTCTGTCTGTTTATCTGTTTGAACACGCTAATCTCCAAAACTACTTGGCGAATCTTCATGGGGTTTTCAACAGGTTTCGTGAGCGTACCATGGAGCAACATATAGGCTGTATAGATATCTTAATTTAAAGTTTTAGGAGTCTGCTCAGCCATAGCCATAGCCTATAAGGAAAGCCAGTCTACTAGCTCGCTGCTCTATTGTTACAATGATGCGATATTTTGAACAATAATCTTCTCGCTTTGCCACCTGGTAACGCTGATAGTGATCTCTCAACTTTGCTGTGGATAGTTGTTTAAAATCTTATGTGGATTCCATATAGATATTTGCCATATTTTCATTTTGTATTGGAGTGTTTATTGACCGCTGGTCCACAGAAAAAAATTTCCGACCCACGACAAATAACCTTAACTTGATACATTCGAAAACATCCTGATAACGAAATCATGGGCCAGTCCCCAAAATTTTTTATACGGAAAATTTGTTATACAGAAATATAGTTAATACTCAAGATTTACATGTTTATCTAGGTTGGGACCAAAGTAAAAATTCGTTATAGGGGAAAAAGTCGTTATATTATTATCCATTATAGAGAACTTCAGCTGTATTACACAATAAACTTCAAAATTAATTTTCAATATATTAAATCTACCTAGTGCACTATTGATCTCATTTAACTTACTTTAACATAATTGTTACCGGCCCAAATCTTAATAATGTCATAAATCAGTTTTCTAATTTCAAGGAAGCAACTCGGTCGTTCTTTTTTAACTAGAATTGAGTACGAAATTTTCGAGCTCGTAAACGACAGCAACTGGAATCAAATCCGGTATACACTTCTGCAAAAAGGCAACAAATAAAAAATACAGTGAAAATATCACATAGCACCTCACAACAAAGGTAATTTTAATAAAATAATGCAGAGCGGTGAAGAACAGTGTTACTGGATTTGCGCAGTCGGTCGTTTGGTGTTGCCATTTTTTTTATTTCGAATATTTTGAATTTGACTTCAGATTCAGATAGGAATAGAAATGTCTCTAAGACCGACTCTCCATCTCTTGCTTTCATCGATAAAATTGAGATTGAATTTTTTGAGAGTTGAGTAATTTTCAAATTATTAAATAATTTGAATAAAATATTTGATTGTTACGGAGCGAAGATTATCCGTATTATTCGGAGCTCAGCAATTGTTGATTAATAGTCATTTCTCGCGGAGTGAGTGTTGATTTAATAAAGTCATCAAATGCTTTATTAGAATGCGCCCTTGGTCTATACGTTTATCCGGCTGTCCAGCCGTCTGCCGTTTGCACGGTAACTTGAAAACGAATTAAATTTTTCAAATTCTTTTTTAAGAAATATGACCATCAACGTCTTAGCTCAGACATATCAACGTTTCAGAATTTTTCGTGGACCCCTTCAAGTCGAATTTACGTGCTAAAACAGTGAGTGTAAATAATACCAAGATAATGACATGTCATAACAATCGATTTGTCAGGAAGAAATATATATTGACATCGGCACGCGCACATGATATCGCTTTGTCGACGTACGATTGCTCAAGTGCTCATAATCTATATTATTATTATTATTAACACTTAGCGGAAGAATGGAGCTACTTATTAGTTTTATAATATCCGTCCGTCCCCTTCATAATTTCTACATTTTTTGAGGTAGTAGGTTGAAATTCGGAATGTAGCTTACTATGTAGCTTAGTTTGGTTTTGGGGTGGGATTCAGAGAGGACAAAAGATCTATGTGCTATTTAGATACGTAAAGGAGTGAAATTCAGTATATAAATTCCTCTAGGCAAGATTTACATTACTATGAAGTTTAGACCCAATTGTTCCAGCGGGGTCGGAATTGCGGTAGCAGACAGTTGGTCGTTAGAATTATGGCTATATATGGCATGTGATATGTCATTTCATCGGAATGATGAGAAAGGAAAGAAGATACGAGCTTTTTTACATTTTCTACACACAAGGTTGGAGAAAATCAATTTTTTTTATTAAACACTTTGATAGAGGGGAAAAATGTGCAGATAAAGGGGTAAAAACAGATGACCGCACGGTCTGCTATGTGCCTACTTGGGGGAGTAATTTCTTACTATGTGCCAAAGGCGTCGGGCATGACAGCCGAGGTTCCTGGTTCGAACCCAGGTCGCAGAAGTTTTCCTTCCATTTTTCGGTAGAATAATCTTGAGTAATTTCTTGTTAATAAATGTATAAATGTATTTGTGCTTCACTGCTAAAGCTCCGCCTTGGAATTGTTTACAAGATTTTATTATTTAGAAAATTCTATAATTTTCAAATTTTAAACTCAATTTTATCGATAAAGGCAAAGAGATGGAGGGTCGTCTTAGAGACATTCCTATTCTACTTTTTAATGCTCGAAAAAGATGGCAACAGAACGAGAATAATTATACACCGCATGCTCGTGTGTAATGTCCTTTTTTTTAACACCTTTCTGGCAATTCAGTAACAGGCATTTTCGACATTTTATTTTTATTTTATCTTGGCGGGAGCTGTCATTACACCTATTAATGTTCAGTTAGAGTAAATGACCTAACCAAAAGCACAATTAATTGCATTGCTGGAGACCTCGTTTCAATGTCAAAAGTACACGTTTTAGCTTACTATATAATAAAGTATATTATAAAACATTATTTATAATTCTCTGAAGCTTTTGTAACAATTTTAACATTTAGAATAAGACATTGTACTGTTGCTAGATCATAAACTTGTATATTTGTATAAAATACTTTGATTTTTTTTTAATAAATCTTTCATGTTTTAAATGATTGTGTTTTTAATCATTAGTAACTAATCATTTTCACTGATTATTATCATCCAATATTTTTCACTATTAATTATCATGCACTTGAAGTTTCACTTCGGTCGGGTGTTCTGCGACACAAGTTTTTTTTTTAGGATCTGAGTGCCTATGAGAGTGCCATTTTATTTTTTATAGGCCCTCTTTGATGCAATCTTGGAATTGCGTTATAAAGCAGAACAACTAACTGAAATCCCTGATCAGAGCTATACTGGTGTTTTTAAAATGTATTACCACAGAATAACACAGAATAGACAGCTTCACCGTTTCCCATACTAAGCGATGTTAGTGAGCAGACGGTGGCGCCCTCCGACGCATGGGTGGAATTTGCCGGCTCGTTAACCTGCGTTTCAATGGAGCTTGCTATGACTTTTTCTAGATTTTCAATTATTTCTCAGTTTGTAATTAATGGAAACTATCCTGATCACACGGAAGCTTGAAATGAATGACATGTAATCTTTCGGCGTCAAGAAAAAAATATTTTCCGCGGAGGAAAAATAGATATTCGCCTAATTAAATGCTTGAGTAACTTGCTTGGCAATCACCTGACTGGCTGCTAAGTTTAGAGTATACATTTAAATCATTTAGACTTTATGAATGTATTAATATTTTTTCCGAAATTTAGTAATTTCACTCACAAACTAATCTAATTTTAACAACAGAAGTACTCTGACCTTCTATAATTTGTTTTTCTTGAGAAAGTAAAGTAAGTGACAAAAGCAGTCAGAATGCAACATTTAAATAAATTATATACCCTTAAATATATATACATATTTAATGATAATAATACATTGAAGTAAATTATGTTGACAAAATTAAGAAATTTCACACTTCAACAAGATATTATAATAAAAACAAAATTCATAACAAATGGCAGTTGATTATAATTAATTTACATTTGATTTTAAACTCATTGGGAAACGAATTATCGTTTATTTTGAATTCATATAAGGCCAAAACTTAAAATTCTTCAAGAATTCAAAATGTTTCTTACAATTTGCAAACAGAATAAATTTTATATTGAATTAAAATTCATTTTAATATTTGGCCACAAAAGTGAGTAATTTGCTTTACTGAAATCTCTTATTTACAGAACTTTTTAAGCCACAGTTCTGCCGGTTGATGCAAATTACAGCGATTTTTAATAGGAACTTGAAATGGATATTAAAAAAATCTAGTTGATTAGGGAATTATTATAAAATATTATAAAATCACCATATATGATAAAAGTAAAAATAAAATTAAAAAAAACCGCAATTATCTCTGCATCAACCTAATGAAAAGATTTTTCCAGATTTTATTACTCCACCAGGTAAACGTTAAAGTTTTTAATTTTTATTAAAAACTTTGCTTAATTAATCGAAGAAAGTGGCTTTATTTCAGATTTTTAAAATAAGCAAAATGCAAGTGTAAAATGCTTTTATTTTCATGGTACACCGAGACAAATCCTGATCACAGTTTCGTTAATAATGTCAGGGTTTAAAAGAAACTGACGATTTATTTTAGGTATACAAATAAGCAAATACCACGCTAAAAAGCTTTTATTTTTGATATAAACATATAAAAATTCTGAATACACTAAAACAAAAGATATGTTAAATCAAACGTTAACATTTTAGTTAATAATATTACCCTAAGAAAAGAGTCACTTTGAAAGTTTTAATAGTAAGCAAACGTATCTTTAATGATTTTATTTTCTTTGTATAGATGAAATAAATTCATATACAGTAGTAAAGTTAACTTTTTTATTTATTGAAATTAAAATGATGGAGGAAAAATATATTTAATAATGAAATATATCCGAACAGCGCCTCTTTCCCAATGCTATTCCTATGCTAAGCGAACCCACAAGCCCACCCATCCGTTTAGAGCGCTGCTTCAAGTGGACCATCGAAACGTACCACGCAAGTTGACGTTTATATTTTTACTAGCAGAGGTACCCGGCATTGCCCGGGATAATTACACTTATAGGTAAACAGAACAATCTCAAAAAATTAAATTATAACTCCCAATTGGTTAAATAATAACTGAATTAATACAACACAGAGCAAAGGGACTATCCATTCTTCGAAAAATGCGAAAAACAGGAATTCTAGGTGTTATACCGGGACTTTGTCTAAACTCTTCTTGACTTGCCTCACCACTGCGGAGCATCACCAGATACTTTAAACTCAAGTTTTTCTTGCCCTTGACGTAGAAGCTCTTGCTAGATTCGAAACTCCCGTCGTTCAGATGTTTCAAATGCCCGTATAGCCTTTTCTGTTTTAGTTGCAGAGTTTCTCCGACCAATACTCGTTCTTTCTCTTTCCTTTCCAGGCACATAAATTTTTGCCAGTCGTCTGGACGTTTGATAGGGATCTCAAGGGAGACACGCATGACTCCTTTGCCTCATCAATAGACGCTACCGTATTGATGTTCTGTCACTGCATCAGCATTTTATGCTCATCATTAATAATTCTTGGAAACGAACGTTCAATCATCGCATTATCAGCATCTCAGTTTCCAAAATATACACATTCCCTTAGAATATAGTCAAAATGTATTTTTATGAAATGTTTGGATCTGATGAAATGTTTACCAAATCAGCTAGGTGATAACCCCAGCGTGGGTCGGAATTTTTTTTTGTATTAAATTTCGCAATATCTTAAAAATAACACAAATGAAAACGCTTAGAATTAAACAGTAAAAATTCTTAATGAATATTCGAAAAAAAAATTTTTTAAAGGCTCACAATGGATGGACCTCTGCAAGGATGCCACTGCTAGTCTAAATAATTTCTTTCTCACGTAATCTTACTTTAGTTACACTTGATGTTGCTGCAATTCCCACTCTTCTCTCGATGTCTTGAAGCAAAACTTGGCCATTCTTCAATTTGTGTAGTCCAGCGGTTGCCGATTCTTCTATTTACTTGCTTACCATTTGCTCAATACAGCACGGAGCTAAAGGAGTGCTTCCTCTGTCGTCTCTCAACTCTTTCTCAATAGTCTGCTAACTCTCTATTATTTCCAGTTACTGATCATTTTTAAAGATTTTCAAGAAATTGTTAAGTACTAAGAACTCTCTTTTCTAAGAAAAGCCTGAATAACAGGAATTCTATGCATTGTTACAAATTGAAACTTATCTGTATTCCACAAACTTTTCCTTGCATTGTTGGTCATGAGATATATCTCATTAATATGCCTTGCCATAACCATGAATATCGATTTTTATCAATAATTATTATTTTTTTGAAATCTGAGGTAGACAGTGCTTTGAAGGTCAAGTATGCAAAATTTCATCAAGATGGAAATAAAACTGTAGATTTGTATTAGAAACAAACAAACCCACAAACAAATATCCTTCTTTATATATATAGAAAGCTAAACGTACCATCGAAATGCTGAGCTGTCCAGTCTGTGTTATTCTGTGGTATTACTATCTTATTCGTCTGTTAGGGATCCAAACAAATAACGATGGAACTACTTCAGATTTCAAATATATTCGTGGGAGTGCAAAAAAATAGATTTCAAATATATTTGTGGGGGTGATAATCACGGTCTTTAAATTGAGCAGAGCAAACAACGCTCGCCTACGTCACTTTAAACTTTGGGCCTCCACCACTCTTATTTTGGCTATCGACTACTTTCTACATTCATCTGACTTGGGAAAACGATGCGAAGTGATTCTAAGTGATTTTTTTCCATATTAAGGCATCCTGGAACATTTTAAGACACGTTACAAGCCATGGCAACCGCAACAACGAGAAAGGAGCTGGTGACTGGAAATCTGCAGATGTTTGTTTTTTTCTCAACAAACGGCGATGCTAATTGCTGAAACTGGTCTATTCTACCGTCAAAACATAATGTTACTTATATAATACTGCGGCATGAATATATTAAGGAACTTATTAATTATTACATTCAGTCATGATAAATATTGGCCTTTGGCAGGAGATCTGAAAGCGCAAAAAGTAACAAGAAATTGTGTATCCTGCTCAGCATGCTTGAAGTTATTGTGTTGTTACCTAACAAAGAGTAATCACCGTTCCTAGTTCTCCCTTCAAAATCAATGGAATTGATTATGCCAGGCCCTTTTAAATGTTGGAGAGTAGAAGACGGAGTGGACCAATCGAAAGGATACATAATTGTTTTTACAATTTTTTCGTGAAAAGACTTAAGCGTGGTTTCCACTTCACCAGAAACCGGGATCAGAAAATCAGAACGGTAATTTTCCGGTAAGAATGATCGATTTCCATTCTGGTGGCATGAGCTGTTCCACATTAACAGAAAAGTACGTCGGAAAATTAGAACCCAATCGCTAAAAAACATTTACGATGTACATGATGATGGTGGTCAATATTCTCATTAAATTTAAGGCCGGAATCGATCGAAATTATTCCAAGCCTCCTCCAATAAAATATAGCTTGAATATCAGTTTACTATTCTACTGGTATCCCTGCAACTCCAAATTTAAAATCGACGACCAACAAACCGCAGCCTTTGCTATGAGTTATCTCTTCTCAATTTCGAGGTGTTTGGCTTTGAAATCCGACAGGCTCCTAAAAGAATACCATTTTGATAAAATATAATCCACAGTGATAAATGAGCATTTAAAGGGAGTTTATTTATTCACATTTAATTACGAGGGTTGGGGCAAAAGTCATGGCAACTATTTTTTTTTTCTTGAAGGTACCAGTCCGGTTGGAAAATGTGACATATACAGACGAAAGGACAAGGTGTTAACTACATGTGTGGACAATGAATAGCACTGAAATATCGTAACATACTAATTTATTACGGTAGTATACAGGACAATATGGCCTTCACGGTTGCTCATCACTGGTTGACACACGTCCTTGTTGAAACTTTCCTACCCAACGTGCTATGTACGGTATGGTAGGGCATTATTCCCAAGGGCTTCCACTAATTCACTGTGACATTCCATCGCATTTCTCCCTCGGAGAACGGATATTTTGATGTAAGCGCGCTGCTGAACACGGGTTACTTCCATCTCGCACGACACTCACCAACTGACTGATTTCACAGCCCTCGCTGCGCTACTTACAAGCTATCACAGAGCCGTCTGTTGTTCTGCATACACACTATGCCTGCAGAACTCCGACACGACACATATACGTTTGTGATCAGTTCACATATCTACAAGAAAAAAAATAGTTACCATGACTTATGCCCCAACCCTCGTATTTTTATAATTTTTTTAAACTTTAGGGATTATATTTATCTTATAATCAGACAAAACATAAATACTGCTTTCACCATGCACAAATTTTATTAGGAACGAAAATTATCTACTGCCAAACTATAATGGCATATGGATTATGACTTCTTTTTTGTATTCTTTAATAAAATTAAATAAATATAAATTGTGACAACTTTTCATTTTATGAAACAATAATAGTAGCAAATTGGAAAATTGAGATTATGATTACAAAATGGATCACTGACTTCCGTGCATATTAAAATGAATTTAGGAAGGAAAAAAGAAAAAAAATTTTCGTGGGCGAGATTCGAACCCGTACCTGCAAAATAGAACGCCTGCAACATACCACTCTGGAATCACATCACCGAAATCACGCCAGAACGGAACCCTAACGGAAAATTTATATGACGTCATTTCTTTTCTATTCCGTTTTTGATAACCAGAATTTCGATGGAAATTTGTTGAGCTGTGTTGAAGAAAAATTTCTATTCCGCTTCGCTACAGAACGGAAAACCAATCGGAAGGCAGCATCACAATGACATCATCTCGTCGGCTTCTTGCTGTCGGTCTGGCGCTTCGCCGCCATTACTGAATCGAGTTTGCACCACTGAACTCTAAAAAGCTGGAATGCCGATAGCTACCACACGCTAGCATACTGTTGTGAAGCCGGGCAGCGCCATATTGCTGGTCCCATCCCTACTCAGGTTATAATAGGAATCTTTGCTAAATGGGACAGTTAAAAATTCGTTTTGGCGGTGAATTTAATACAAATGATCTTTATAAAGTGTTTTTAGACTTTTAATATTAGATATATACATTAAAATATATAAACTTGACTGTAAACATTCTTTATACTTTCAGTCTTGCTTAAATGGTTAGGTTATCTTTCATGATTTAGCTATAAATAATTCGGTCTCACAACACTTTCTACATACAGTTCAGCGTGGTTCCCACTAGCAATAACTGTGACGTCATTGCAGAGGCCGTTTTCTATTGACTGAGCAACAGTTTCGGCCCTGCTTCTGTCACAAAAGTTGAACTCAACCCAACTCCAAAAAGCAGAAATTTTCAGTCGGGCAGAAGAGACGAAACCAGTAACTGACGTCATAAAATTTTTCTGCTTTGTGGTCTCTGCCGTTGTTTTTACGCATGTGGGAACCACGCTTTATTTAACTATGGAAAGTCTTCCCACATCCCTGTTTGTTATTATTTTGGCAGTAAAGTGCACTGCAGGTGGGTATGATTCTAAACCTTAAAAAATCCAAGATAAGTTTATTTTATTATATTTATAAGTTATTTAATGTTGTGTACAAATTTTATTTACAACACTCGGCTAAAAAGAGCGGTCTAAATCGATCATTTAGCGTCATACAAAACTACTAAAAAGGTTAAAAACAAAAACCCCACTTGTTTTAAGGTTCAAAGCCTAAAAAGTTTAAAAGAAATCAAAATTACAGTTTAAAGCTACTTACTTGTTCGATTAAAAATGTCATTTCCTCAAAAATTGCTTTGAAACAGACGAATAACATTTCTGCATGCTCTAAAAAGGACCAGCAAGCTGGCGCCAGCCCCTCCTATCTGACTTTACATTATTGTATAGCTATCGGCATTCCAGTTGTTTTACAAGTTCAGTGGTCTGCACAAGGCCTCCTATAGACAGGCCTTGGTCTGCATTCTCTCCATCTCCCTTTGCGAACTTCGAAGAATATGGCTAAAAATGAAAGGAATATTGAAAAGAAGTTGCTTTGCATTCACCTGGATGAGTTTCCAGGGAGAAAAAACTTCATAAACCTTTATCACCAATATGATTTGTTTATAAATACCAAAATTTTGATGTTAAATTTAAGCGTATTGTTGGAGCACAGCGTTATGTTGCTCGCGTCCTATTTTGCCGGTACGGGTTCGAATGCCATTATAGGGGTCATAATCCAAAAAGGAAGTCATAATCCGCAGGCCGTTATAGTCATTATACAGGGACCACAGTCATTCTGGATTGGTACCCTCGAGACTTTAAACGCCCAAGAGGACGACCCCATGCAAGGTGGCTCGACGAAATAAGGAAGGTGGCTGGTGTCAACTGGAAGTTCAAAGCTTCAAACAATGAAGAATGGAAGCGTTTAGAGAAGACCTTCATCCAGCAGTGGATTGCAAAGGGTTAACCGTGATGATGATGATGATGATGACAGGGTCTTTATAATTAAAGTTCCATTTTGACATGGCCATAAAAAAAAAACTACTTGACCGAAAGCTATAATACTTGGTAGTATTATACAAGATGGCATGGGAAGTTCACACCCACCAAAATAAAAATTAGTTCAAAAGGTCACCACCAGCATGGAATGCGCTCTATGCAATATTCGTATACGTAATTAGACACGAAGACACAGGTTAACAAGTCTTTAATCGTTACTAAAATTCGTTACATGTTGAATGTGGCCTCCACCATTTACTGAAAGCATGTTAAATGTGTCTTCGTGTCTAATTTCGTATACAAATATTGCATAGAACGCCATTCCATGCTGGTGGTGACCTTTTGAACGATTTTTTTTTTAGGTGGGTATGAACTTCCCATGCCCTCTTGTATAATATTACCAAGTATTATAGCTTTTGGTCCAGTAGTTTTTTTTTTATGGCCATGTCAAAATGGAACTTTAATTATAAAGACCTTATAGTTTGGCAGTAGATAATTTTCGTTCCTAATAAAATTTGTGCATGATAAAAGCAGTATTTATGTTTTGTCTGATTATAAGAAAAATATAATCCCTAAAGTTTAAAAAAATTATAAAAATAATTAAATGTGGATAAATAAACTCCCTTTAAATGCTCATTTATCACTGTGGATTATATTTTATCAAACTGGTATTTTATTAAGATCCTGTCGGATTTCAAAGCTAAACGCGTCGAAATTGAGAAGAGATAGCTCATAGCAAAGGCTGCGGTTTGTTGGTCGTTTATTTTTTTACAACGCTTATATAACTTTCGCCATTTGGGTCATGTTTGGTGGATGAATCTTGTGATCAATATTTCAACCCCTTCCAGTAGTCCAATCTTGCTGATATTTTGTATACACACGTGACAATCAAGGTGATCTAGAATACAAGGTGGGGGTCAGTTTGCCGGAAGTAGTAAAAATTGCCTTACTGCGCAAGCGTGTTTTGACGTCACGGGATGGCATCGAAACCTATACCCGCTAAATCGAAACCTCAACAGAAACTAAAACATGGCGGCAATGAAAGCAGTCGTGCGATAGCCATACTTGACGACTCGTTCATTTCCTTCACAATTCTCATTCTTTATACTATATATTTTAATTAAATAATAATGCCATTATATGAAGGGACTTACGTAATTTATAATTATTGTAAAATGTACTTAGGTATTATCTTTTTAATGTGAACACAGGGTTGATGTTAACTATCAGCACATCGCGCGATAACTGATCATGCGACCAAGGTAAGTGAAATTTACTGAGACTAAATAGAAAAAGGGTTACATATCAGTTCGTTAGAAGGGGAATGGGTGGGGGTCTTTAAAATGTAAAATCATTTACCTTGGTCTCATGTTCACTCATCGCGCAATGTGCGGATAGTTAAGCGAACACAGAGAGAAGGACGATAACGTATTTCTCATTATCATTAGGCCTAGTTATCATTCCTCGTTAAGATTTCGAAATTGATTCGTCGGAACCGTTGGCAGTTAAGAGACAGATGATAATTTCGATATTATTTCTTAATAACTTTATTTATGCAGGCATTAGGAAATTTTAATTTATAAAATAGTAAGTTTACAAATAAACGTTTCTTCAGAAATCAACGTAAAAACGTGAAAACGTTTTCTTTTGTGACCAGAATAATGGCTACCGCACACACCGGAAGTAAAGCCATAAGTCATCCCCTGACGTCACAATACGCATGCGCGTTAAGCACTTCTGACAAACTGGACCTACCTGTTATTCTAGATTACCTTGCGTGACAATGCATGAATCTAAAAAAAAAATTCAAAAAATCCAAAGGGGGAGAGGAATTATGAGATGGCGCTATGTGTACCTAATTTTGACATAAGCATTGTTTTTTGAAAAAAAATTTTTCTTCACTTATTATATTAGGATTTGCAGGGATACCAGTAGAACAGTAAATTGACGGCAGATGGCGATTGGGTTCTATTTTTCCGACGTACTTTTCTGTTAATGTGGAACAGCTTATGCCACCACGAATGGAAACGAATCATTCTTACCAGAAAATTTCCGTTTTGATTTTCTGATTCCGGTTTCTGGTGATGTGGAAACCACGCTTTAGTCACGAACATTACAACAGAAACCTTCCTGGCAGCTCTTGAGGCTTTTATAGACTGAAGTGGACTTTGCTCATCTACAGGGTGCCCTAAAAAGGATTGCGTTTAATGACATTGTTAACATCATTAGATAATTATTTTTTTTTACACAACAGACGAAATCTTTTTAAATTAAAAATTCAAAAATAGCTGAATCTTGCAGGACTACATTCTGGTACGTATATTCTAGAATTCGATTCCATCTTATGAGGTGTGGCAATTAAATAATGAGACTGCGCACCTCCTATCGTGCAGCCCCATTGGGGAAGGTTGGTATTGGAATGCGGTTGAACTTGAACCTTCAAGACCAGCCACCGTTCCTTTTGTCTCTCTATCTGCTTTAGTTTCCTTTTGAGCGTCGGTTGTATAGGACGTTGTTCTGTAGTTGTGCTGCGATCATCAGAAATACTGCTAATCAGAAATGCTACAAAGAAGTCCTAATCAAGCTGAGGGAAAGAGTAAGGAAGGAAAGACCGGATTTGTGGAAGAAAGACGCATGGATTCTGCATCAGGACAACGCGCCCGATCTGTGAAACAGTTTTTAGCGAACAAGCGTATTCCTGTGCTCGAACATCCTCGGTATTCACCAGATCTGGCTCCCTGTGACTTTTTCATCTGTTTCCAAAAGTGACAAGTGTATTGAAGGGAACACATTTCCAGTCTATTGAAGAGGTAAAAGCAAAAACGGCAGAATTATTGAAGATGGCGACAATGGATGACCTACAGCATTGTTTTGAACAATGGAAGGCACGTACGCAGCGGTGTATAGATAGGGGAGAGTAGTTGTTGAAGGCGATAAAAGTTAGTTGTAATTTTATTTGCAATAAATCCCATTTCTGACACCAGTCTCGTTATTTAATTGCTACACCTCGTATATCAATGGACACCAAATCGTAGTTGCAGAGAGCCATTGTCGAGAGAACAGTAATTAAATTTCTCGAAAAGCTTAGTGATAAACACATTTAATTTCTGTTCTCTCGACAATGATTCTCTGTAACTACGATTTGGTGTTTTATTGATATAAGATGGAGTCGAGTTTTAGAACATAAGTACCTTAATGTAGGCTTTCAAGTTTCAGCTACTTCTGAATTTTTAATTTAAAAAGATTTCGTCTGTTGTGTAAAATAAATTAATTTATTTAATAAAGTTATCTATCAGCTTTATTTGAGAGTGAACCGTAGCCAACGAGAAAGACAGGCCTCGGCGCGGAAAAGTCACCTGACCAGATAGATCGAGCAACAATACAATCTTCATTGTTTCCAACAAACGAAAAAACACTGATTGTTGAAATGCAAGATAGAAACAATGAAGGTTGGATTGTTGCTCGATCTACTTTGGTCATGTGACTTTTAGTGCCCCGGCCTGTCTTTTTCGTCGGCTACGGAGTGAACAGAGGCCAACGAGAGACAGGCCAGGGCACTTAAAAGCCACCTGATCATCGGGGTCCGGGCAACAATCCATCCTAAGCTTTTCGAGAAATGGTGTTCTTATCTTCAGAACTCCAATTTCACATTTCCTGCATTAATCATTTTTTACATTTCACATATTATATTTTTACCTGTCGACCTGATTTTTTCTTCATTACTCTCTGTGCAATATTTCATGATATCCATGAGTTTCGTTAAAAACTAAAATAAAGGAAAGGTCTAAGACGATACGGATACTATTGTATTTATTGCCGACGCACGTTTCGGTATTACACAATTATCAAGGCTAGCAAAATAGTAACAAGTAAGAATTATATTAAAATCACATTATTTAGAAAAACAGGAGTAGGGTGTCAACCAAACAGGTTGCTGATTGGTGGACTACAATGACAAATAAGTGGAAAATGGAGATGGCTACAGAAGGCGGGCCTAACAGTAAGTTCATTTCTGGTTGAGCCTGGATCATCTGTGTTCCTTAAATCTTGTAATAAACGAACGCCTTGTGGATCCAATATAGTACCATCACAGTCGGGGCAATCCAGTCTGTTTACTCCGCATATACTTTTGATTTCATTCTATGGCTTGCACACTTTGGCCACTGATGTGGCAGCCTATGACTACTCTAAGTTGAAAATCGTTCAGCTGCTTTGATGGTGGCATTTTACCTCAGCACGTGTTAAGACACCAAATGATTCCAATTACAATTGATCTTGCGGTTTTATACACAAGACTATTGACCTAATTTGCATATGCTGTTCCGCTACGGCAGGTGTCTACTTTCAATTGAGCAGTCAGTGTATTTTGAATTCTAGACCCCCTGATTTCGATTTCTTTTGATTCCAGTGATTTATCCGTCCTGACCTTAGTCATTTCCTCATAGAATCCACTTTGCTACAATATTATCTTGCCGTAGCGGATAACCACCTCTCAAGATGGTAGAAAGTCCAGGTATATCTGCATAGCGTACAGGGTCGAACAAGATAGAAATCAGGCACTAGCTTTATTACAGTTGGAACTATGGTATTGTTTGTAGACGATAACCTACCTTCCTTTAGTTGTCTACTGGGATCACTCCAGTAGTCAAGATCACTCCAGGAGGGAATGGAGTTAGCAGAGTTGCAGACGTTAAAAGAGTTAATGGAATCTTCTGCCGAGTAGTTAAAAAATTATGCATATTGCCGTTTGACAGTGAACTTGATATGATAAACAGTTAGATTCATTGGTTGATATGTTAAACTATGTTGAATATGTTTGTTATAGTTAATTAGATGGAAGTATAATCTGTAGTTGATAATCATTGATTTGCTTTCTTTTAATATCTATGTTGCTAAAAAATTTATATAGTCCATTTCCCTTATTATGTTTGTGTTATTGTTATTAGTTTAAATCATTAAATCAAGTTAATATTATATGTTTCGTTATAACTATTTTTTTGTCTTGTGAGTGGCCTCTGTATTTGTTGTTTTATCTGAGCAGTAACAATGAACTATGTCTTATAGTAACAGTCCCCACTTGTATAGAGTATTTTCTTAGTAAAAGTGACAGGCTTCCAAGGGAGCTAACAAAAACGAATGTACAAATATTATGGGCTTTTTCTGGTCGATCTTTTTCAACGACTTAAGAGGGTCTGCCCTGAGGATCTGCGAGTCTACAGTGTTATTTGACCGTTTCTGCATCGCCTAACCTTTGTGAAGGATGCCATCTAGCTGTAATCGTGTTCCTGTTTACTGATCGATATGTTCGACATAGCTTCATCATAGATATTCATTGTGGGATGTTATCAGCCATTTCAGCCAGGCAGGTGAGATATATTCTATTTCTTTTATTATTACTTTTTTTTTCAGATTTATTCTAGTGAGAAACGATTGTCTTATCACAAATTTTATTTTATAGGTTTATTTTTCTTCTTGCATAATACTGCACTATTGGAGCTTAACATCAGTCATGGAGAATTTTTTATTCATGAATAAAAAAATGGCTATCTTTTTGACAAATGATAAATAAAAAGTACCTTAACAAAATAGTGGCCACTTAAATGAAAATGAGAGCATTAAGTCACTGAATATGGCAAATAAATTTTTTAATTGTTATACACTGATTTGAAGTCTCTTTTTTCCCAAAGGAAAATAGTCATTCACATATACCTTATTATCATAGACGTACAAGGTGAAACAAAAGTCGTCCTCCCCCCCATCTTTTAGAGGGGATTTGGGTATTTTAGAAAAATAACTGCAGTTCGAAGAAAACTTGATAGTGTACCTTCTGATGATCTTCGGGGCATTATTCTTAAATATCCCTCATGTTGTTTTCTAATTTCTAAGTCTTTATTGTAGGCGATACACCCGTAATTCTAACTAGGCAATTTTAGCTCTATTCATTTTATGAAGAATAAAGAAAGATTTTTTGAAATTGGGCCAGTTATTAAGGAGATACTATATTTAACAATACGAAGGATGGCCATAAAATCATTACATTCAACATGAAAGAACGATCGTTTTTGAAATAAGTGATGCCACTGGGAAGCGACATCTCTCGAGTGCTGAAGGGTACAGAGCTGCGTTTGCCTGTGATGCCCGAGTGCGCGGGTTCGATCCCGGCGAGGACGACGAGGATTTTTCAGGGGGAAATCCTGCGATCACGCACTTCCTTCGGAAGAGAAGTAAAGCCGTTGGTCCCGTGTAGTCGTTTGCCGGCTGCACGTTAAAGAACCCTTCCGAGGCAAAACTTGCCGCCCCTATAACGCCGTCCTGAAATGACCATAGCAGTTGAAATGGACGTTAATACCAAACAAACTAAACCAAACCAAACAGAGCTGCGTTCGGGCTGAAATCGCGTGTCGAGGCATCTTCAACTTTTGACTGCTAGTTGTTTATACAGTATCTATACCTAGTTTTGGCGTTTTTTTTCATGCCACTTTATCCGACTTAAAATTTTATTACCTTGATGATCCGCCTCTAGCGTTAAAAAGTTGAACTTCTCTTTACACGAAAGAAAGCATTGAGGCCATGGCTCCGTCACAGATTAATAATACACAGATGCGCAATAACGAGCTTTTGTATGGGAGAAACGGGAAAGTGGTCACGTGACAGCGAGAATTCTCCCATCTAGTGGCCGGCTGGGGCAACAGCCATAAAGGGGCGAGAAAACAAAGTGAGGAGTTTGTAGTTTGTTTACATTCGATTCTATTTGTGAAAACAATTCAAATATAATTCATCTTTAATACAGATAGATAGTATCAGGTTTGTTAGTTAGAGCAAATGTATGTTTATGTCAAGTTTAACTAAACGAAGTGCTTAGCAAGCAAAAATTCTTGCGAGCACTCTAGACAAAATGCTCTGTCATAAGACAAAAAAATTACAAATTAAGACAAATAAAATTCTCTCTGTAAACAAAATGATAAAATTTAAGGGATAAAAATATTTAAAAAAATTACAAAATGTTCGAAATTTTTTATTACAATATTTTTACATTGAAGTTAATAATATTGCTGGATAGAATTTACACATGAGTCACTTTATGTAATTTTCTGCTCTGTTTCTTTTTATTTAGTCCTTTTCATCAAATTTATATCTTGCAGATAATTCTTGTATTTAGTTGATACAATTCTAGTACTTGGTTTAATATTTCTTTATAACCATTAAACTAGTCATATGACAAATAATGTGAGAAGTCTTCCAATAGTCTTGCTTTCAGGTTGTATAGATGAAATACGAGTGTGGCTTTTAAGCTATAATCTTTCCGCATTGAAGAAGAAAGGACACTCATGCATCAGCTGGCAGTGTTAAGCATTCAGTTTTTCATGATACTCCCTTAATATCGTTCCACAATAAAAAAATCTCAGTAGGGTCAGAAACTTCTTTATTTGAATTAACAAACATAATCTATGTTAGACTTTTCAGAAGCATGATTAGAGGTTATTTTTCCACAAATGTAGCCAGCTACATACATTTCTTCTGGGATTGAAATAGATGTTTTATGAAAATCATCAAGAGATTCAATTACTGATGGTTTGTTGAATGCGTCTGATATTTTTCAAAACTGCCTAATCCAATAAGTAATTTATCAATGTCATATTCACAATTGGTACTTTTACTAGGTTTCAACAATGAATTTGCCAAATGAAAGTTTTCATCAAAATATTTAATATTTCTTCACAAAATATTCTCGAAATATGTAAGTTACATTTATATTCATTAAATCCCCATTAAATAAAATGTTTACAAAATCCAATTTTTCCTACGTACTTTAAGCGCGAAAACTTTTAACATTCGAGAAACCAAATTTCGGCGGAGAGACACTAAAATATAAGAGGCTGGCCTCATACTTCTGTGGATACCTGCACAGAGATGAAGGAGGGAAACCACTTTTCCACAAAAACGAGTTTTATATACCATAAATGTATACATTTCGGCTACCAAGTACCCATCATCATACACTGCCCTTTTAACATACTGATGATGGCTACTTGGTAGCCGAAACGTATACATCTATGATATATAAAACTCGTTTTTGTGGACAAGTGGTTTCCCTCCTTCATCTCTATGGAGAGACACTGTTATGCTTGAACCTTGGGAAGAAAGTGATATGCTAAAGATAGTCCTGGCCTGAGAACAAGCAGCCGTGCTTTAACCTATGCACATAGGACATGTTTAATAGCGACAGCTTCATGTCCACGGTGGCTTAGGAGTTAGAGCATCGGGACGGTAACCCGAAGGTCCCTGGTTCGAGTTCAGGCCGTGGAATTTTCTTTACTCTTTTTCTCTATTTATTCATCAATATCGGAGGTAATGGCGTGAAAAAATCCTCCTAAGACCGTTTTGCAATTATTAATATTATTATAATGGAATTAGCTCGATACTTTTTCCAGTATTTTGTTTTGTGAAAATTTTTGTTAAAACAATTCTTCGGTTCATATTATGAACAGAGAAAAAGAACAGGAAGTGGAGTTTGGCGCTCTGGGCCAAATTGCTCAAATTCACGAACTTATCATTTTTTGATTTCCCACAGATTTAGGCAGGTATGATCATTACTTGTGAAGTTGGAATGCATATTAAAAATAAAACTATTAATATATGATATTTTTGGTAATATTTATTTATTTATTTATATTAGGCAATTTTCTTAGAAATTTTTCCTCATCGTTAATTCTCTACTTGTGATTGTTTGTTTATAAACTCACTGCTCCTATTGGTCGTCAGATGCACTGCAATCGAGGTAGAGTTATCCACTTGTTTAACATTGTATGTCACATCTGTGTATTACTACTCTGTGGCGGCGTTTCGTGTAGTACTGCTAAACGCCGCCTAAGCGTCGAAAGCAGTATGACGCAGCCCATCGGAAAATTCGAGGTGCGAGCCGTGGTAAGGTTCCTGCATTTGAAGGGGAACAACGCCAAACAAATTCATGAGGAGACAATGTTCCATCGTACGTGACAGTTGACGTTTCCAGTGCAGCCGGTCAAGCGTGGGAGAGGAACCTCTGAGTGGAAGTCTCCTCCATTTCTGACGAGTCACAAATTGCGAAGGATACGCCAGACAATCACTACGGAAATTACGGGAGGCATCAAGTCAAAGCAGCGAGTCCAAAGGGTCAGACTTCTTCAGGACAATGCCTCATTGCGGCGGGCGCGGGTTTGCAATACTGCCCTATACTCCGTATTCATCCGATCTGGCCCCCAGCGACTTATATCTCTTCCCTCGCCGGAAAATACCTTCGTGGACGGCATTTTCAAAACGACGACGACGGGCTCATCTTCGAGGTGAAGCAGTTCCTCAACAGCCAAAAATAATAATAATTGGATGTTCTATGAGGATTTTTATACACGCCATACCTCAGTTGTTTAAATTATTCATCAACAAAAATAATAGTTATTAATTAAAAATAAAATAAATAAATCAAAATAAAAAGCTGACGTTTCGGATAGAGACTATCCTTTATCAAAGCAAAACGGATAATGCTCTAAAAGCAAAGAGAATATTAGAGAATTATCCTGAAGTTATGAAAGGAGTACTTAAAGACGACTTATACACTCACATCCCTAAATTCATTGGATAGCAATGGACTATTTTTTAAGTGGCAGTAGCATCATGTGCAAACAGTATAAATATGCAAATCAGTATCACTAGGTTTAGTTACACTGTCATGAGTAAGGGGTGAGTTGTTCAGCGAGTGTGACAATGGCTACACGACGAGAGCTATCCGAGTTAGAACGTGGTGTGGTATTGGTCCGACACAACGTATAGGTCATTCAATATCGGAGGTGGCTGAAGAATTCAACATACCACGGTCCACGGTTTCAAGAGTCTACCGAGAATACCAACTTGACGGCATTACCTCCCACCATAGATAGCGCAGTGGTCGGCCACACCTTTTCAAAGAACGGAACAAACAGCGTCTGAGTAGGATGGTCACCGCTAACAGGCAACTGACACTACGCCAGATGACATCAGATTTTAACTAGAGTGATACTAGAGCTGTATCGATGCGAACTGTGCAACGAAATCTGGTGTCCTTGGGATATGGAAGCAGAAGACCCACGAGGGTGCCCTTGCTAACAACAAGACATTATCAGCAATCGTCTATCATGGGCCCATGAACACATCGAGTGGACACTTCACAACTGGAAACGTGTGACCTTGTCTGATGAGTCTGGATTCCAGGTGATAACGAGCTGATGGTAGGGCTCGAGTGTGGCGCAGACCCCATGAAGGCTATGGACTCAAGTTATCAAGCATGCACTGTGCAAGCCGGTGGTGGCTCCGTAATGGGCAATTGTGGGACTCTGTCCAGTCGGAATGGTTGGCAATGTCAACTTTTTTCCGTTAGTACGAGGCGCATCCAGAAAGTAAGTTTCCCTATTTAAAAACAAAAAAGAACTCACACTTAGTTGAACATATTTATTGGCAACAAGTACAGCAATGTTTCAGCTATTTTTCAACATAGCCACTACCGGAATTGAGACACTTGTCGTATCGTGGGATCAACTTTTGTATCCCCCTGTCGTAGAACTCCGCCGCCTGTGAATGGAACCAGCGTGTGACAGACGTCTTCAGCTCTTCGTCGTTGCCAAAACGCTCACCGGAGGACAGGAATTTCTTGAGGTGCAAGAAAACGTGAAAATCGCTGGGAGCAAGACGGTTCTCCGTCACGCGCTGCCGCACAAGCTCAACAAGATCATCATTGAGCGACCTTCGGAAAACTGCCTACACCAGCGACGCACCATCTGCTTACTCATGATGTTCGGCCCATAGACCTGACAGAGCTGACGATGAATTTCAATTGGCGCAATGCTTTGTGAATTCAAGAACTTTATCACCGACCGAACCTCGCAGGCGGCGGGAGAAGAAATAAGAGCTTCCATTTCGGACCATTACTACCACGCTACTGGCACGAGGCGGGACCTGTCCGGCTGGCATATGATTGATACGTCATAGATCTGTTACGCATGCGCAATTGACACGGCTAATTACGTTTACTTTAAAGGGGAAAACATCGGGAATCTTACTCTCTGGATGCGCCTCGTAGAATCGTTCGAAGCGAAACTAGAATCTCGGAGACGAAATTCTCCCGAGGTTTCCGCGGCAGGTCCTCGCGTCATGTCCCGCCGTGTTCTCGGGAGAAGAAATGGAAGATCCAACGCCAATTTTCAAATTTCCGAGGCATTTTTCTTAATAAAATATTAGGATAAGTCGAAAAATTTTGAATGCTATATACTTTATTAACCTGGATTAATGTTATGATATAAAAAAAATTAAGTCGAATTTTTCCGTGGAGTTTACCTTTAAATACGTAATTTAAAAGGGAAGTAGTATGCGGTTTATTGCCGTATGGCCTTCGAGAGTATTATCAACATAGCAAAGATTTTGTGCTCGTACGGGAACATATTTGACTTGTGCTAAATTCCTTCGTCTGTTCGCCGTACTCTACTTCGTCTGCCTTGTCCCTCGTACTTTCTGGATGCGCCTCGTAGATTCTTGATAGGTGCGCAACAGGAAAGCTTTTTTCTCATCCATTGGCAGCTACAGTGAAGGTATTTTTTATGAATTGAGTTTTGATTCTCATCGTTTAATTTTAAGTTTAAAAATTTCAACTCAAAAAATGGACAATATAAGGAACACATAAAATAGTGGCAATGAAACCACTCTTTTTCAGTTCCTAATAGATAGGAACCTGGGGTAGTGTGAATTCTTAAACATAGTAGCTATTTAACTAGTGGGCTGATTTCTAAAACTTTCTTTATTCTTCAAGAAATGAGCATGACTAAAACTGCGTAATTGGAATTTCCGGTCTATCTTCAATAATAAAAACGTTAGAAATTAAAAAAAAAATACATGCAGGGATTATCAGGAACGTTATACATGTATCATCAAACTGCAGTTACTTTTTTAAAATACCCAGTATCTTCAAAAAGGATGGGGGGGGGGGGGAAGACTTGTTTCTGTCTGTTTAAAGGAGGGCAATAAGTTACTTTAAACATATAGGCAATAAATGAGAACACATAGGCAATAAATGAGAACACAAACATATAGGTGTAGTGAAATTTTATTCAATATCAGAAAAATTGATATGATCGGTAAATTAGAAGAAGTAGTGTAAATGCAATATTAGACGAAACGTATAAGAGATATTGGAATTGAACACTTTAAAGGGCCATATATGAAAACATAAACTCATGTTTGTAAAAATTGCAACACCATGAAGGAAACATCAGAATTAAATGAAATTTAATACACAAACGACTTGTATTGGTGCAAATAAATGGTTAGAGTTTCAAAGCAAATACATATTATTAAGTATCCGAAATCGGTATTTAGTGTAGCCACAATGCGCTGCAATAAGTGCTGCTGTCGACGTGGCATGGATTTAAACAGATTTTGAATGTCTGCTTGGGGAAGAGCGTTCTATATTGTTTGTATGCGTGCCACAAAGTTCATCTGTAGAATCTGTAGGACGAGGATCACGAGTGACACGCCGACCAACGAAATCCCACATATGTTCAATAGGCGACATATCCGGCGAATTAGCAGGCCAAGGAAGAAGCTGCTATGTCTTCTGCTGAAAAGAAGTCTTGAACATTCCTTGCAATATGTGGGCGGGCACTATCCTGTTGAAAGTTTGCTCCAGGAATGCCTTGAAGGAAAGGAAAGGGTTCCGGCTCCAGCACTTCACTGATGTACTGATTGCTGAACTCCGGGTGTTCGTCCACTATGACTTTCGATAATGCACTCCGGAAGGTAGCGTTCACCGGCATAGCGTCTAACACGAATGCGGCCATCATGGTACCACAGATTAAAGCAAGCTTCGTCAGAAAAAAATCACTTGTTGCCAATCTGCACGCAAGTCTCTATGTTCATGAGCCCATTACAGCCGCAGACGTCGATGGTTTTCCGTCAGGGGGATCCTTTATAAGAGTTCTTGCATGCAATCCACGGTGCAGCAGACGTCGACGAATTGACGAAGCAGACAGGGATACACCTGTAGCAGTGGACCAATCTTCTGCCAACTGTCTAGAGGAACCTGTATGGTCCGTCAACGCCATGCGGACCAGATGTCTATCATCGCGCGTTAACGTCACCTTTCGGCGTCCACTCCAGGATTTCCGAGTTGTCCGATTCTCATTGGCCCACTGCTTCCAAACTCGCATCACTGTGCTGCTGTTACGCTGCACACGAGCTGCTGTTGCACGATATGAGAATCTTTCTTCACGAAGGCCGATAATTCTCCACCGTTCAAACTGCGCAACTTACTAAGATGTTGAAATGTCGCCCTCTTTCGCCGAAGAGGCATCGTTACATCTCACTTATCGTTTACCACTAGCAGATAACCATAGACTATTTTCAACGTTCCGCTTCAGCCCTTTCTTTATACTGTTTCAGCAGCAGTTTAGAGGGCGCTGTTCAGCTCACGCATGCATGGTGACTCTGAAATTTTAATCATTTGTATAACACACTATAATTTGCATTGGTTGAAAATTGCAGCTCAATCGCGTCATTGCTTCAGGTGTTTCAGTTTTTACAAACATGAGTTCATCTATATAATATCCTCATAATTATTGATGTGATAATTATGTTTTAAACCAAAGATATTTGACCTATTTAATTTTGTACGTTTTGTATTTTTTCACTGTGTTAATTATTGTTTGTTTTATTCCCCCCCCCCTTTGTTTTGTTTTCGAATAATAATCTCTTGTATCAGTCCATCGTAATTGTAGCTCAGCTAAACTTTTTCGATAGTCGCAAGTAATTCGTGATCTTAAAAATTTCTTATAAGTCATCTTAAGTTTTATGTGGCCTGTTTGCTTGTCAATGTATTTAACTGTGCCATTAACAATTCTCTTCTTAATAACATTGCTACATCAAATTAAAAATAGAATTTTTATATTCTTTGAATAAATTATGGTAATCCATTGTAGTTGATTTGACTGTGTGCTAGTTTTCTTTAAAAGGAACAGTGTTAACTTTCTATTGGTTAATTGCATTTTTGTTTTGTTTTCCCAAGCAATTTTTTTTTTAATTTTTAATGATTTTTTTTTTATAATTTCACTTTTTCTAAATATAATGTTGGCAAATTTGGCAAATATATGTTTTGTTAAAATTTGTTGAGAATGCTTACTAAATCGTGTTCTTAACTCACACTTATGGCTATGTGTTTTTTGCTTTTTATTTGTCTTTTGTTTCAGAAGAAAAGTCTGTGTCTTTCTCAGAAGACCCTCCTTCCATGAGTTCACCTACCCATAGCAAGCAACATTCTCCACAGCTTACAGGTAGTTACATGAAACATTTTATCACTGCATTGAAACAGTGTTAAAATATATAACTTAATCATTAATTTTATCTTATAAACTCGCAATCTGCTAGCAGAAACTATTAATTGAATGAGCTGTAGAGGACTTGACATTTGAAATTGACAACAATTTCTTAAATTGAAATTACAAAAGAAATCGAAATTTTTTACTTAGTATTAAAATAATGGACTTATAAGCAATATTCAGAAAATTAGGATTCTCTGTACTGTCTTTTTTAATATCGAGGCATGTTAATCTTAAATGTACCCTTGAAAAAGCCGGGAAAGAATGGCCAAACCGGTCGGGATCACTAAATTCCGATATAATGTACTGCAAGGCAACAATAAACAACATTATAAGTAATACACTTGAGCAAACTCATTTGTTCGACATGTTTCAGCCAGTGGCCATCATCAAGAATAATAAAAATTGGAAAATATTTAGATGATATATGGGATTTGCTAGGGGTGGGGTATATTTGTTGTGGGAAAGATTAGAGCTTAGCGAATGAGAGGTTAGTTTGAAGGGGGGTAGGTATCTAAAGATTATTGGTCTGTGGGCAGCAGGGTAGAAATTGGAGGGAGCAAATGTGGTAATGAATTAAAGATTACGGAATTTTTACTTATATCTGGATATATCATGCTTGTGTGCCTTAATTAATTGTGACGTCATTATATTTGTATTATTGAAATTAAAACTAGAATTATAAACTGTTCTTATGAGGAACGAGATTTTAGCAGATGACGTCTCATGAAGGATCAGATGATTTTTTTTTGACTTGAGAGAAGCGAGGGTTTTGAAACTGTCAATTTTACAGGAAGGGGGAACGCTATCATGAAAGTATTGCAACCTTTTGTAACTTTCTAACTTTCCTTGTTCACTGTTTCTTATATTTTGATTGAAGTGTAAAACGATCTTTGCTACAACGTTTGTATGCTATATTTTAAATTTTCTTTCTTTCCTTGTGTGCGGGAATCGTAAAAATTGGGAAACATTTATTAGAAAATTGTTACATTTTGCCTCACTTCTGGTTTGAGCTTGCAAAGCTCTTCAATATCTGTGCATCTAAAAGAACAGAAATTTTGATATCCTCTCGAATGTCAGATCTTTGCTAGATTTGAGGCATATATTTCAAATGAAAATCAAATTTTAAATTTTTGTGACATTTACTTATCGGGAGCAAGATAAGGATATTTACCTGTTCAAGTCAAGAAGAAGAGAATTTCACAAGATGTAATGTATTTCTTTTCTACTTAATTTTGTTGATAAGATTAAGATATCACACACTGACATGAAAAGAGAAGCTAGGTGCAACTTGAAATACACTTACTTTATTAAGTAATTTAACAGGCAACCCCTGTCTCAAAATAGTTCTTCATTCCATGTAGACGTAAGTAATAATTTGCTTAGCAAATGAAGTATTTATTTAGTGGAACTAAGTCTTAAGCTTCAGTCTGAGTTACATTGTGAAGTCCATTTCAATCACTAGGAATCGTTGTGGGTGCTTAAAGGGCTAGATTGAACATTTCTCAAATGACCACGTTTCTTTGGTATTCTTTACAACTATGTGTACCGTTAGAGTAAATAGTGTTAAATCCAGGAAGAACATGCAATTTGATACCATACAGTAGGGAGAAAAAGCTGATTAACCAGAGGGGCTACTGAAAGCTTTCCAGAATCAAAACCACCAACTGATGAGCCACAGTGAAACGGACAACTGCGGCTCATCAGTTTCAGAATCAAAACAACTGGTGCTTTCAAAGGTGGTTCACGAGAGGAAAATCTCAAGAACTAACAGCATGTGAATATTCATTCATCAGGGATTATAGTAGCAGACTGCCACCATGACCATAAGTCAAGTCTGTTCATACCTGCGAAACAATCCTTCAACGATATAGCGATATCTTGACATACTTGCAGATGAGGTTCATGCATTCTTGTTTACACTTCTTTCCTCTAGAGATAGCATCTATGAACGCTTTGCCATATGGTCAATAGTCACAGAATGGTTTCTGTAGCATAACAGCATTACATTGGTACATTAAATTGCGCTAGATGCAACATGCTATTATCACTGTTTAACAGATAGGAATTATTTTATTTATTTTATTTATTTATTTATTTATTTAATCAAAAAGTGATACAGGTCAACCATCCAGGGCCAGTATGGCGGTGGCCGACGAGGTAGATCCCTGGATGGGTTATAGAGATACAGAATTTGATGTATAATACGCATTTTGGAGAAGGGAGGGGAATGGTGAGGTGCAGCAGTTGGTTGGATAGGTGTGTCAAGAGGGGAGTTCTTTAGGCAGGGGTGAAGAATATTAATGGTTGGTGATGAATGGAAATCTGGGGGTGAGAGAGATCAGATTCTATTGCAGGTGGTGGTGATAAACTAAAGCTGGGGGTTACATCTAGTGGAGATGATTGGAAGGAATTTTTGGGTCGGGTGTTTTAATGGTTGAAATCAGGGGTTGAGGGACGGAGGAAAGGGGTATTGACAGATATTAAGAGATATTTCGCAGGTGATTCAGAAAAATAGCTATTGAAGGAGAGGAACGGATTTCGGATGAAAGGCTGCACCAAAGTTTTAGACCGGAAGCAGAGACGCTGTTGAGTTGGTAAACACAGCTAAGCGTGGGGAGCGCAAAAGGGGTGAACCGACGGAAATTGTAAGGAGGGGAGCTAACGGGGAGAAAGGAAGAGAAAGGTAAAGAGGTGAGTAAGAGATAACTGAGGGCTTTATAAATAAAGGTTGCCAAGTTGAAGGCATAGAGTAAATGAATGGAAATAATACCCACGGAATTAAATAGATGCGACACGGGAGAAGGTTTGCGGAGTTTCAGGTAGATACGGAGAAAACATTTTTGGAGAAGAAAAAAGCGTAGGAGGTTGGATTTGGTGGAGGATCCCCAGAATTGAATTCCGTAGGAAAGAGAGGAGTGGATTAAGAGGAGTAACATTAAGATATGAGAAGGAAGGAAATGGAGACGGGAGAAAAGACCGAGGCGATAATTTAGAGTGAAGGCGAGGCTATTAATGTGTTTATCCCAAGATAGGTTATGAGACAGCTAAATTCCGAGATATTTAAATGACGTAGAGGGAGAGATGCTGTGGGAATTGTAGATTAGCTTAAAGGAAGTAGAATCAAATTTTTTGTTACGTTGGGAGAAAATGATATAGGTAGTTTTGTCGAGGTTTAATTGCAAATGGTTGGTGCTGTTCCAGAGGAGAAATTTATGGAAAGAAGTATTTAACTTGTGTTCTAGTGCCGTAAGTGTGAGATCTGCGAGAGATAGAGTAGAGTCATCGGCATACAGGATTAGGGACAGAGAGGGAAGTATATAGGCGAGATCGTTTATAAATAAATTGAAAAGAAGGGGAGAGAGGATGGACCCTTGGGGGACCCCAATATTACGTGTTACTGGGTTGGAGGATAAATTAGATAAACTTAAGAAATAAACTCTTTTGAGAGAAAGCTCCAGATCCAGTCTAATGGAGGACCGCGAATGTTGTAAAACTGAGACAGTATGAAGAGAAGGAGACTATGAAGAATGGAGTCAAAAGCCTTGGAATAATCTACAAAGAGGGATACGACAAACTTGTTACTGGCCATGTTGGAGATAATAAAATCAGTCACCTCGAAGCAGGCAGTGGAACTATTGCGCTTTGGGGTGAAACCATGTTGTGAGGGAGAGAGGAGATTGTTTGAGAATACGAAAGAGGAGAGGCGGGCATAGAAGAGGCTTTCGAAAATTTTAGAGAAATAGGGAAGGATTGAGATAGGATGGTAGTTGGAAATTGCATCATGCATTTGTCTTGCCACGGAATTGACTTTACACCACTTTGTAGACTCAGTGTCATGATGCATTGAAGCTTTATTGGATGTAATAGAAGGAGCTATAATGCAATTATAGAAAGAGAAAAAAAGAAGTAAATAAATGAAACATTAAAAGACATTCCGAACACTATAAATGTAACATAACATCAACAAATGAAAAAGAAAGTGGTATATTTAGATACAAATCCACAGAGATATATCTCCAATCGAGTATACTCTCCTATAAAAGTAAATAAAATGAAAAAATTGATAGATAAAAAAGTTAGGAAAAAAAGAAAAAAAGACTTTGATAAAATATCTGTACAGATCTACAGTGCAAGCAATTCTCTTTTGCATAGTTTCTCATTATTCTTTTAATAAAGAGCAACTATCCCTTTATGAATAAGCATAGTTGAACTTGGTCGTAATAAAATAATGTGGAGCTTGCATAATGCAAATAATCACAAAAAAAGGCTGCTTTACTTTAGAGAATTTAGGTCTGACTTCATCAGTAGGTAATTAGATTTACCCTATTTAGTATGACTCACTGATGATGGAAACTTTATTTCCGAAATGTACATATAAGTCATTAAAATTTATTATGTGGAATAGTGTTTTCGAAGTTATTTTTCTTTGTACCCTATACAGGGTGTTTCTAAATGAAAGGACAATAAGTACCTAGCGTGATCCTTTGCATAATGACAAACTTAAAGTTCCTTATGCAAAATGTTCAAAACTCAAATGTTAAGGGTCGAAACATCACGCGAGGTTTGCTGAAAACCTGGCAAAACGTCATTTAATCTCAACAATTGCCGCCGATTTAATTGTAATCGCCCCTTTGAATTTAATGAACTGCTGATGCTAGAACGACGCAATTTAAATTTTGAGTTTTCGACATTTTCGATAAGGAACTTCTTGCTTCTATTGATGCATGGAATCACACTATGTTCTTATTGTCCTTCCATTTAGAAACCGCTGTATAATAAAGTATTCGTTAGCAATTTTAAAATATTTTTTTCAAGAATTGTATAGATTCCATTGCCAGGAAAGTTAAGAAAATAATAAATCAAGAGAATTCTTACGAGATAAAATAGACAACGACCGTCCACTTCTCCGCAATGAAATTTATTCAATCATATGTGTACATTTCGGATGTTAAACATCCTTCATTCAGTAGAGAGAACTATCTAGAAATCTACAATCCAACAGTGTAATGATCGGTATTGGATTGCAACTTGAACCGTAGCTTCCATAATCTCACCCTTCACGAACATTTTTTAAATGAAATTCGCTGAACTGGAAAAGAAGTCTGAAGTACCCACAATATCATGCACAGAATGAGAGAAGAAAATTACTTCCTTTTGGTGGAGAGAATTTTGATTGACGATTGTCTGAGCGAGGAGTACACTCCTTCACCAAAAGTCATGGCATACCCCTCCAGTCAGGTTCCCTGTCCGTAATAAGACAGATCCCGCTGCTTCCATTCTCGGAATACAAGTGCACAGGATTCCTTGATATGACACAATCATTGGCAGCAAAACTAGCTGCAGAAATTGCAGCACGCTGAGAGCTATCCGCATTTGAACGGGGGATGATTGTTGGTGCCAGACGGATGGGTGCCCCAATATCAGATGTAGCCAACACCCTGCAATTTTCCCGCACAACCGTTGCAAGGGTCTATCGAGAGTACAGCCAACGAGGGGTTATAACCCATGTCAGACTGCGGACGGGCCGCACACGCCTCATTGAAGCCAGAGGTGTTCGCTGGGTCACCCAGATTGCAACTTCTGACCGAAGGACGATAGCGGGCCAAATCACCATACAGTACAACCAAACACATCCCACAACTGTGTCCGTGACGACAATTAGGCGACCCTTGACAATTGCAGACTTTGGGAGCAGGAGACCACAACGGGTGCCACTCTTGCAGCTGCACATCGTCGGCAGCGCCTAGCCTGGGCCAACCGACTTCGACATTGGACTGCTGAGGACTGGCAAAGGGTTGCCCTGGTCCGACGAGTCACCCTTTCAGCTGTATCGGACCGATGGTCGTTTCCATGTATGGCGCAGACCATACGAAGCCATGGATCCTGCTTGTCAGGTGGGGACCACTCAGGCAGGTGAAGACTCCATACTGGTCTGGGGTGTTTTCTTGTGGCATGCAATGGGTCCTTTGGTGCATCTGACATCCACTTTGCGTCCTACCTCCTACGTCGATCTGCTTGGGGACCACCAGCACCCCTTCATGAACTGTTTTTACCCCGCGGGCGATGGCATCTTCCAGGAAGATAATCCGCCTCCACACACGACCCTTGTGCCACGGCAGTGGCTGGAGGAACATGCTACTGACTTCACGACAGTGATTTGGCCTTTACGTTCCCCAGATAGCAATCCCATTGAACTTTTGTGTTTGCCATATAACTTCAGGGAGTCAAGATTCCTCTTTCTTTTCTTAGTGATCAACATTTGTCGACATTCATTTTTAATCGCCACTTGCTAAACCAGATTTCATATTCTTTAAGGGACGCGATACAACAAAGCTAGGCTAGCGTACCCATGTCAATATAGCAGCATCATTTGCATAAAACTATAGCTTGCATTTAGACATTTCCGGAGAGTCACTTACAGGGTGTTGCAGATAACTATAGGGCAGTATAACGGGAAGCCTACCCGCTCGATTGCAGGTGCCGGCTCGGTCGATTGGCATAATGGAGGGAGATGAAGGTGGCCTGCAGCAGCCAGCAGTTTCCACATTGGGGAGAGGGGGTGAACTTCAAAACTGTCATGTTTTTGATAAAATTACCCAATTATCATTTAATGTCGAGCCGGCCCCTGCAGTCGAACACCCGTATATAGTAATTGAACAAAACTGCACCGGGTACTGATCTTCGTGGAACACCAGCTTTTATCTCACAGGTATTAGATAATTCATTTCCGATTCTGGCCTAAAAAGACCTGTAGGAGAGAAACGAGTGAAAAAGAGTCATTAAATTATGTGAGAAACCATCAACTAATAAAGAAGGCTTTCGTGCCACACTTGATCGAATGATTTATATGCATCTAAGCAGACGATGCAACAATACATAGAAAAATAAAGGGTAATGTTGACATCCGCTACAACTTACTTACTTTTCAAACCCGCTTATCTGTTTGGGTCACGGGGGCAGCAGCCCTATGGAGGATTTCCAGCGATCGCGATCTGCCGCCATCAGGCGCATGTCCTCTCTGGTAAAACCCAAGCGAATCGAACCCAGATTTTCCATGTACCGTAGTCTAGCCACCTGGTTCTAGGCCAACCCCTTGGTCTCTTACCCACCGGCTTGGAAAATAACAACTGCCTAGGAAGACCAGTTTGCAGCATCCGTATCACGTGGCCATACCAGCTGAACTGAAATATCTCAATGCGGAGAAGTAGCGGCTCAACACCTAAAGATTCCCTTATTGTACTGCTGTGCACTCTATCACTCAACACCTGCCACATTTCTTAGGAATCTCATTTCGGCTGCTGTACCCGCCATCGCACTCTTTCGGACAATACCCAAGCCTCATGACCATAGGTGAGAATGGAGACAGATAGATTTGAAGACGGAGAGCTTGGCTTTGTTACCCAGCTCGCGTTTCGATACCACGTATCGCCACAGTTCACGTCTGACACAGCTTGCTGCACCGATCCGAGCATCCAATTCTTTCTCCTGCCGTCCATCACTCATCAATGCAATCCCGAGATACTTGAATTTCTCCACCTGTTTCAATGAGGCTGCCATAACAAGGAGAGCGCACTGAGTAGGCTGTCTTGAAAGGACCAGACCCTCAGTTTTAGCCACACTGATCTTCATCCCAGCTTCTTCACATTTGGCTGCAAACCAGTCTAGTGCATGCTAAAGGTTCGTGCGAGAAGACTCAAGGAGGACAAGGTCGACAGCAAAGAGCAACCTATCCACCAGGCAGTCGCCTACACAAACACGCTCATCAGATAAAGATAATGAACAATAGGGGCGACAGTACGCACTCTTGGCGGAGTTCAACACCCACGGTGAACGGTCTTGACTTAATGCCAATTATCCGGATACACATCTCAGAGATTTCGTACACAGACATGATAGCAACCAGTAATTGCCGATCCACTCCATACTCTTGCAACACTTGCCAGAGCTTCTCCCGAGGAACTCTGTCATATGCTTATTCGGGGTCCACAAAGCAAGCGTAAACCTCTTTTGCATACTCCCAGGATTTCTCAAAGATTTGCCTTAAAGCAAAGATGCGATCCGTGGTGCTTCGGCCAGGTCGGAAACCACACTGCTCAATCGACAGTTCGGAGTCGACTATTTCCCGACTTCTCTTCTCCAGACACTTAGCGTACACTTTTCCAGGAATGCTGAGCAAAGAGATGCCTCTATAGTTGTTGCAATCTCTCTGATCTCCATTTTTGAAGATAGGGATCACAATTTCAGTCTGCCATTGCTTAGGTGCCTGTCCAGATATCCAAGCAACCTGACACACTCGAGTCAGCCACAGGATACCATCCTGATTTAAGGCCTTTAACATCTCGGACCGAATTTCATCATCACCTGCAGCTTTGCCAGTCTTCAGGGACTTAATTGCCCATCTGACTTCTGCTTCATTGATGCTACCGTGACTATTCTCCGCTCCAAGGTGCACCTAATGTGCCTCAGTTGTTGTTGTCACCGGATTAAGAAGAGATGCAAAGTATTCCTTCCGCCTATGCAACACGCTCTCCGTTTTCAGAAGCCTCCCATCTGAACTCCTAATAGTTTGTGATGAAAGAGACTTCTTTCCACGGAGGCGGCGCATGGTCTGCCAGAATACCTTGTTTGCCGAACCATAGTCTACCTCCAATTTCTCCCCGAACTACTCCCAGGCCTTGGCTTTAGCTGTTGATACTGTCTTTGCTGCTGCTTTTCGCTCCCCAGTGTACCGCGCTCGTCTCGAAGTTTACTTATTTGCAAGCCATAGCAAATAGGCTCCCTTTTTTGCCTTGACAGCTTCTTGGACTTCGCCGTTTCACCATGCAGTCCTTTTCTCACCGCCCTGCGCCACACTCAGCCGCTTACGACCACAGCACAATGCAGCCGAAGTAATAACAGCAGATTTAAATAACTGCCACTCCTCTTCAACAGAAGCATGATCACTGGGTAGTTCTTTGAAAGTTGAAGATATGTTATCTGCAAAGGTCTTCTTCACAGCTCTATCCTCCAATGCCTCCCATTTGATGCGCCAAGTTTGTCTGAACCTAGTATTTCGCTTGGTTGGCATGGATTCAGAGAACCGCAAAGTGCAGACAACAAGGTGGTGATCAGTTGATAGTTCTGCCCCTCTTCTCACACGAGTACCCAACACTGATCGGAATAAGTAGGCTGAAACGATTACAAAATCAATCAGTGACTTCTGGTCCATTGCATCCCTGTATCAGGTATACTTATGGACATCCCTGTGTTGGAAGAAGGTGTTGGTGATCCAACAGAAATCCAACAAGCACCTCCCATTTGCATTTAAATCGGGGTCACCGTTCCTCCCGATCACGCTTTTCCACGTTTGGTCATCGGCCACTACGTGTGCATTGAAGTCGCCCACCAGAATGACAGAATCTGCACTCCCTCTCCTGCTAAGAGCAGCATTAATTTCATCTAGAAAGAGTGGGTACTCTGTGACTGCATTCGGAGCATATGCAACGAATAGAGAGAGAGACCGTTTCCCTATCTGAAGCCTCAGGAGACACAGTCTTCCACCTAAGGGGGTCCAATCTGCAACATAATCTGCCAGCCGGGGACTTGTGAGTATCCCCACTCCCGCCTGAGCACTCATGTTAGGGTCGACACCTGAGTAGACTAGCTTCCACCCTCCCTGTAAGTCCACAGTTCCAGAACCTGGACGTTTCGTAGAGGTAATACCTATGATATCCAGTCGAAAGCGTTTGGCTTCCTCCACTAACTCTGATTCCTTTCCTGTCATAGGGAATACGTTCCAAGTGCTAATTCACAGCACCCGATCCCGTTGTCGCTTTACCCGTTTCTCCTCCTGGGTAAAGGCATGCGCTGCCCCCGACCGTTTCCCCAAGCGCATAGCGAGTGCACTGGTGGGGCTTCTCGGAGTCATTGCTCCGAGATAAGAGCCGGGAGACTGTCGACTATTTTTCGAACGAGAGCCTCTGCCTAACTACCGAACGCGAGTGACGTTAACCTGCGCCACACCCGATGCAGTATGAATTCTCTCATTCGTCGACATCATGAGATATGTTTGTTTGGATACTCTTCGTCTCACTTCTCAACCATG